>JAGGCA010002836.1:0-19405 GCA_022876805.1 Osperalycus tenerphagus | reverse complement strand
GCACGAGATGATGTGCATTCGTGAAGCCTACAACGTGCTCAACGAGACTGCTGACAAGCTCTATGGCGAGTTTGGTCCGCAACTCAGCCATGCTGGTACTAAAGAGAAAGCCGATTCCGATGCCGACGCCGACATGATTGAGACGCTGCTCACCAAGGAACTTTGCCACATCAAGAGTGCCGCCAATGTCAAGCGATTCCAGCAGGTCAAGACCGCCTGCAACAACATCATCTTCGTCCGTCTCGATGACCCGCAAGTCGATCCCAGGAGAGTAACCGAACAACTTTTCGCAGACATCCAGACTAACTGCATCCAGAAGACGCGCTACTTGCTTAGAATGTTGCCGGTTTTGATGACGTGCAAATCGAGTCTGGACAGCGTGCAGAAACACTTCGAGGAGATACTCGAAGGAGAGACGGAAGAGGAAGTCCGTTTTCTGGTAGAATGCAAGACGAGGAAGTACAGCGCATTCGAGAGACATGACCTGATTGATGCTGTGGTCGATGCTGTGAGAAACAAGAGACCCAAATGGAAAGTGAATATCGCAGAACCAGAAGTGACGTTGCTGGTGGAAGTTTTGCACAAGGTGTGCTGCATTTCGATTCTAAGGAACTTCACTCGTTTCAGCAGATACAATCTGGTCGAATTTGCGCACAAGTGTATTAACAAGCAGAAGGGATTGGATGAGCAAGCGACTGATAGCGTCAAAGACGGACAAGCGGGGGATGAGCAGAAGGAACTTGTCGTGGCTACTGTAAAAAGACAAGACTCCAAGACGGTGGAGGATTCAAACACCCAACAAGGAGAGGACCAGCTTAATGACTAGAGCGACGTCAAGAGTGACCAGTCTGGTGTAAAAAGTGGAGAATTTAGCATTTCTTGGACTAGGTATGATGCTGGCGTTTGTGATATATATATAAATGTTTGCATCATACAAACTCGATTCCTTCATATTTAATCGGTCGGTCACCTATTCGTTGTTCCGGTAGCAGAATCACTCCATTAGTGCTGAACACAGTGATGTAAGTGGCAATACTCCCGCGATCCTCTTCGGACTTGAGGGCCACCATGAGACGATCGTTTGTACCGGGAATAAACTTGACTGACGAGAATCCATGAGTCGGTATCACATTTCCGATTGTTTTCACTTCGACGTCTTTAAAATCTTCTTTCGCAGTTAGCATCAAATTGGTGCCGCGATGTTCATCGTCAGCCTCGTTGTAGCTGGTCGACGACGCTCTTCGAGGCAGGAATATCCATTTGCGATGCACACTACTCCAGGCAGCAGCCTCGTGAATCAGGTAGCCCGGATACTGGATGCCAGCTGCTGATCGCAGACCGAGGTAGTTGTCACGCCAATTTATACTTGAGACTTCGCCGGTCAACGAAATCGTCTTCACCCATTGGGGATTGTAATTGAGCAATTCTCCTGTCGTCGAAGTCCACTCCTTGCCGAACCCACCGACGAAGAGAACCTCATCTTTGACCGTCATCCATTCACATTTGAATCCTTTTGCTACGGAACCGTCCCCGTCATTGAGTATGGCTTGAAGGAGAATGGAAGTGAGCAATTAGGTAACAAGAGAAGAGGTTGTACGCACCCCATGGCATTGCAGTGTCGTTGGCAATCAAGTACACGATGCCTGTCCTAAGAGCATAGTTTTCAAGCAACCAAACAATAAAGATGAAATTTCCAGCAAGCATCACAACAGTCGAAAGTACTGTATGTGAAATACCTGTCATCGCATGTGTACAATTTGCCATTAAATACGATTAATTCAGACAACTCTAAACCACGACCAGAAGATGCAACAGTAGTCCTCAAAGTGACTGTCCTGCGATCCCACATCACTTGTGCGATGTCATCGTTCGGGAAATACGTCAGGCGGCCTTTCAACAAGTAACTGATCCAGACATCGTTGCTATTGGAGACTTTGGAAGTGGTATCAAGATCGGCGATGACAGCAATTCGGTAGATAATCTTGCCATCCCCATTGCCCAGTTTAATGACTGGACTGAGTGGATACGTGTCGTTGTACTCGGGTCGTCGAGATCGCGATGACTGGCACGGGTCGCGATGCACATGCTCTCGATCCAAGACGAACGTGTCACGAACGGTGACCGACGGCGAGACACGTGAGCTGGGAACGAGCAAGTAGAGCACACAGAGCACGAACGTTCCACAAATGGCCACAACGGTGACGAATTGCGTCTGGAGTCTGAGCGTGTTGTTGGTGAGAGCGAACTGAATGGGACGATGCACCGCCCGACGCCAATCGTTCATCTCGCTCATCATCACAAGTCCGCTTCTGACATAATAATACTTCAACGTGCGGCTCTCAGTTGATCCGAAATTGTTGAACACAGTCGTGAGTGTCCAACGTGCCCACTACCACTGTCATCCATACCAATCACAGCAAACGTCGTTGATGGACGCAGAATCCATACCAATTGACGACTCGATCCTTGTGCAGCTGGCAACGAATTATAGCATCAGGTGATGACGCCTTCGGTGAATTAATATTGTTCTGTTGATGCCAATAACCTTGTGGTCTGGTGCCGGAACGTGGCGCTCATGATCACCGTCATTCCGCAACGATCCCTCATCGATGCTGTCCTTCGTCTCGTCTCTGTCTCGGTCACGTGTAGAGCAATCTACTAAATTCATGTTCTTATAGTAATCACTTCGCCGGATTATTTCTATCCAAACAGGTAAATCTGCCATCATTCATTTTTCTGGGTAAATATCGGTGAACGTGCGTACCAATTCGTATGTACGACCGGAACACTGTCAGACCAGTGACCGGTTCGAGAGTTATGTAATCGAGTCTACGATTGATTTATGTCAATCGGTGTACAGGTGCAGGTTTCGAACCTTTTCCTTTCCATGCCCCCAGCCTACGTTGATGATGATGAATCTATTTTCTAATGTGCTCGTTTCGTCCGACAGTCAGGATCCATTTGAACCCACTTACTCAGGATGGCTTCGACATCGTCGAGAGTGTGGAAAGTAAGTTCGGTGCCTTTCGTTGGTGACAGTGACCTGTGTATCTATCTATCCATCCTGTCTAGATGGTGAAGCCACACGTGCCACTCATCAGATTTCGGAAGGGAGGCATCTCTAGATCGCATGGTCAGTGAGTCCACGTGTGACATGTCGTTAATGCCGGTTATGCGTTGCACACTCCTTTACACTCGATTCAATGTCCGTACCGTAACTTAGCTGGTGTGGTTCCTGCAGAACTGAAAACCTCTCAAGTCCCAAGTCAGTCATCATCGTCAACAACGATCGGTTATGTACCGCGAGGAGCGGGCATCGAGGAAGATCAACTGCCACGCAAGTACGACAGGAAATCGCTGACAGTTGAAGAAATCGACATCATCTCGGTAATGACAATCTCCTCATTTGCTTCCTCGCCTCTAAAGTTATCTCATTCTCCTGTTTCTAGAGAGGTGGTCCTGATCTCTGACGCGACCTGCGGACGTACTAAATTTAAGACAGCAACAAATTTTGTAAATAAAACTATATATTAGATTATGTATGTTTAAAAAAGAAGCTTTGAATTCGCGCGTTCCATTTGTCATTTTGATAGGAAAATGCAAAACGAGACTCGAGGCTCAGTTCGAGTGTCTACTAGCTATGGCGAGTTCCGAAATTGGGGACTCATCGTCAGTAGGTCGCCTCTCAGCTAGTACGAGAGTTCAGACAAGAACTGTACAGATTCGTTGCTTGACGTCGCTTGATGCCAATGTAAAGGATGCATAACGGAGAAAATAAACCGCCAGACTAACAATGTAATATTCAGTGCACCAGTCACTGATCTAATTTCATCTTCCCCCACATCAAATCATACTCGTAGTGTACTGCTCGCAGGTATCTGAAGCCCCCTCGCTACCTGGATGGGGTGTGTCGGAAATACAGAAATCGGCAAGTCCCAAACCATTGTCTGAACTTTGAGCTCAGACGCGCTTCGTTCCATATTTCCTTGCGAGTCACGGAAAGTGAAGCACCGAACGTGTTCGGGTTTGGTTGTGACGAATTCGAAATGAAGTTTCCACGAGAGAGATACTGCAAGAGGAACAACGGAAACATGTAATCGGCTTGATCACAGTGAATAAAAATTACAGGTGTGACCAACCTATATTCGTTTGAAAAGCAGGTGTCACCGTCAATGGTAATGGCAACACCATTTGCATATGAGCCATGTGCAGACAAAATTCATGGTATTTGCTGTAGCTCGTTGTGTATGTGGCCAACGATGGTTTGCTATGCTTCATGCGACATTCTTCTCGTATCGCTTCTTCACTTTGAAGTGTAACAGAAAACTGACAAGAATAATAAGAGAATTAGTTAACCACAACGGAATTTCACGCAACTGACTCACTTGCACACATGGCACCGTGGCATCAGAAAAGTTAAATATACCAATAATGTCTTCGCCAAGTTTAAACGTTGATTTGAGTAAACAAAACCTCACAACACGACCAATCTGATTGCTAATAACAAAACTAGTCGGCGATCGTCTCGCAGTCAAATAGTCCAATTTGTGTAAAACCAAATCAAGAACAGCGCCCTTCAATTCATCAGGTGACGATGGATTCGAGGGCGAAACTTGAGCGTCGAGTTGATCCCCATCGAAGACCTCATCGCTATTAACGCTGGAACTCGTAGCACTTCCTCCTGCACCCTCGTTGACCATCGACAGCACTCTAATGGGCATTCTGAGTAACTGAATTGGAGAATTGACTCGCTGAGTACCGATGGTCAACTTGTAAAGATACTTGACGGTGACACCATTGTAAGACGGCGGCGCGTTTGGCGGTATGGATTCCTGATACACGAACGTCCTGCTCTCGTTAGGCAGCAACTTGAGGTCGCAGAACAGTATCTCGGGTTTCGTCGAAAAGATGAGATGCCCCTTCTCGCCTTTCCACGGCTGAAACGACGTCGATCTCGTGGCCACGGCAGCTTCTTCGTGAGCTTGCAGTTCTCTGCTCGGTAGCGATACTTTCGTCTCATCAACGCTGCAATGACAGTGAATTTGGACTCCAGCCCAGGCCAGCACTTCGACATTATTCCTGAAAGTGACAAAGATAATCACAATACTGAAGATAGTCGAGAGAGAGGCGAGCAGATTTAAATGGACATACTTGGTGTCGTGATTATGCGAGTTGCCATCGTCGTTGCTGACCTTATTGGTGATGGTGATGATGCACTTGACGGTTTCACTGGTGAAATAAACAGGCCCGCGACTCAATTTGGCAGTGATGTCGATCATTTTGAGTGAGAAGCATCAGCATTTAGCCAGGACGAGATGGTTGTGTTTAGACGTCGACAGGCATCAAGCATCAGGCATCTGGTATCTGTCAGATGATCGACAGTTGGTGGCGCCTCGACACTCACCTGACTGCAACGTGTTCCAACGGCACTCGCCTAGAACAGCTACCATGGATGATGACCTCGGTTGTCCGCGATGCAAGACGACCAAGTACCGGAATCCGAGCCTGAAGCTATTGGTGAACGTTTGCGGACATTCACTGTGCGAAGCCTGCGTCGAGCTGCTCTTCATCAAAGGAAGTGCTGAGTGCTATGAGTGTGGCGCACGACTCAGGAGGTCAAATTTCCGCACACAGCTCTTCGAGGATCCACATGTCGAGAAGGAGGTCGACATACGCAGGAGAGTACTCAAAGACTACAGCAAGAGGGAGTCCGATTTTCAGTCGCTCAGAGAGTACAACGATTACTTGGAGGAGGTCGAGACCATCGTTTATAACTTGGCCAATAGTATTGATGTCGATGCCACCAAGAGGAAGATCGACGCTTACAAGAAGGAAAATGCAGCCATCATCGAGAAGAACTTGGGCAAGAAGAGTGCCGATGAAGAGCTCATCGAGGATCTGCTCGAACAGGAGAAGACGGAAGATGAGATGCGCAGACACACCATTGCCGAAGAAGAGCGCGAGGTCAGTCGGACGAGAACCAGGCAGAAGGAAGCACTTGTTGATCGACTCATATATTCCGATATGTCCGCTACTGACATCGTGGCGAGTCACGTTAACGAAGTGAAACAACTTCATCAGCAGCCTGTCGTCAGCTCGGCAATGAACAAGAGTACGAAAGTTGTGGCCAGTCAGACAGCAAAAACGTTCTCGACCGGAATCAAAGTCGGTAAAGGATCGAACGTGTTCACTCCATTGTCCGCCACACAGGAAGGCGAACCATACGTGTACAGTGAGCGTGACAATTACCAGAACATAATCGGTCCAAGTTTGCCGAAATCGGACGAGCTCGAATCCGACGGGTACTTGATGCACGTCAGGAGCGCGGCGCCGGCAGAAACGGCCGCGGGATTCGTCACCAATTATCCAGCTCTGCGTGCTCTGCAAGAAGCTTTCTGCGGTCTGTTCTACGAACCAGATGCTGACGGTGGTGATGCAGCGGGGCGATAGCGTGTCGACTTGGATTCGTTGTTCGTGATGAACAACGAACGGACATCACAGAATCGATCAGATGAACGAACGCCCACTCGTTAACCCAATTCTGTGTAAAACTTGTAACATTACGAATTGTTATTAGAAAATAGATTTACAAATAATGATGTGCGATAACATTTACACCGTTCTCGTAGTTATCGGCGTGCAAAAGTGCCTCCATGCAATATCAAAAACGTATCTCGCTTGACATTATCAAACAACGCATCTTTGCCATTCTTTTTGCTGACTTTGATTTTACCTAATTTCTTCTGCCGTTCAAAGTCGCTGAGATTCACTCGTCCGTCGACGAACTTGAATATTTTCGGCCACGGCGATGTCGGGTGATCGTTCCCTTTGTAGTAAGCATAGGGTGGGTAGCCGATCGAATTCTGATTAAAGTCATTAACACTGTTGCCGATCGCTAATCGACGGCGTTCAAGTAATTGAGGAGGGTGGGGTGGGAGAAATGGTGAATCAAAAAACGGAATCAATGGTGAATGAAGTGGTGGTGGTGGAGGAGGATGGTTTACGGGAATGTATGGTGGCGTTTGGTGGCGGTGGTGATTGAACGTTACTCGATTAGTTAGTGGAGGGGACTGGGATGAGGGGTTGTTGGTGGTCGACGGGTTCGCGGAAGTACCTGCTCTGGGCTCTTCTGTGCTCTTGGGCATTAGCGATTGGTGTGCGACCAATGCTGGTTTCTGGCTGCCGATGCGCCTGTCGAACAGTCTGGGTATGTCATCGAGCGGCAGACCATAGAGCGGGACATCCGCGAGATCTCCCTCGAAAATAGGGTCTGGATAGAGGTTGCCGTGTGAAATTGTCGAGAACGACGTTCTCCTCATCGAATTGGCACCTCCTCCGTGATCGATGTACAGAACCCGTTGCTCGGCAGTGCTGATTTCGCCATGACTCGTATCGCTGAATTGCAAGTCGTCCAAATGTGCCAACACTGGTCGGTGAAATAAAATTAGACTGGTGCACGCTGTGAGTAGCAAGGGCAGCAAGTGGAACGATTTATGGCCTATAAAAATCTGGGAACGAGAGAAAGACAGGAGAAGAAGAGAAGAGAGCAAAATTAAGAACAACTTCAATTTCTTCAACTCACTCCAAGTTCAAGAAACTAATTTCGCATTCACACTGTTAATGCCTGAGTACATTTTTCATTGCACAACACGAACTGGAATCGGAGAGCGGGCAAATCGCGCTCGTATCTCTTTTTTTAGGACAGTCAGACGTCAACATCTCTGACAGCAACATTAAGATCATGTCGTTAGCACCTGGAAACTCTCAGGGTGAATAGTTAGCGGCAATGTTTGATGACATCTCAAACTGGAGTCACAGAAACACGACCACCGTCGTCGTTCATTAACGGTGACAGAGACCTGACACAGTCCTCGATGCCCGAATTGAGAACTTGGTGCTATATCTGACAATAAGATCCCTCCACCAATCTTGACACACATCGCAGTCTCTGTGGAGTGCGTTACTTAAATATATTTAACTGCCGCCGAGAGCCATCAAACGGCTATCAAACTGTGTAACAGAAATTAGGTGTTCTCTGCTTCTCGGGATCTCATCCAGCAGGTAATGGACGACGTCTGGCGAATAATCACTGCTGGAATAACGGACTTACCATGGCGAGATGAAGGAAGAGTTGCACATTCAGAGAAGCGGTTAATTATCAGGAATAGCAGCCGATACGAGATTGCCTTCTGCCTGTCTCACATCACTGAACTAGATGAGATGAACGACGAACTGTCGATAATGGGTGCGATACGAAATTGCACAGTAAGATGAGTTGCGAAGAACCACACAGGAAATGCACTTAAGTGAGTCGGTTAATCGAACATCTCTCTCTCGCCATACTTTGAAAATCGTGAAAATCATTAAATTAAATAATATTCTCTCCTCGGCAGATTTAACCGCAACTTCTTTTCACGTCCACAAAATTCAGATTCGCGAATTGCCTTGAAAAGTAATAAATAAGAAAGGCGAACGAATGCATTCGAGTTCCACCCCCGGCCCGCCACACTTGCAAGACTGCGATGGAAATTGTCGAAGATGGGAAACCAGCAAGACACCGATACCGACACTGATTTTCATTACTTCTCTTCTGCTTCTTGTACTTCTTCTGGTGAGTCGACTACTTGTTGTGCAATCGTTGCACTTGGCGATGCGCGGTGCGTGGACGGCGTGCAAGTGCAGCAGATCCAGTTGTGATTCTCAATTCTCGTTCTTCTCATTAGTCGGGTCAGTGGGTCAGGCAGACGATACCTTCGCGTCCACGCCAAGACTCACAGAACACCAACGAGAACAAGATAAAGAGAGAGGCTTGTTGGCAAACGAGAGGGACCAACGATGAGAGACCAACGATGAGAGACCAACGATTACGGAGGAAGTGAGATGAAACGAAGTGAGCGAGTTGACGGCAATTGACTTGGGCTGTAAGGAGGACACAATGGGACGTTTGCGACCTGTTATACGCGCACAACAATTTGCTTGATTGTGATCTAGTGATCTAATGCGCACAAAGGGTGGTTTCTCACTGGCGCAGATTCCGTAAATCACGCTTCTCGTCACCGACAATCACTTTAAAGCTGGGGAAATATGCAGATAATCGAAGCGGTTGATCTGAAAATCACATCACTGGGGACGTCCCATTCACGGCTATTCGATGTCCCGTTACTCTACGGTCACGCACCTGCTATGCATCCATGGCATGTTATGATAACCAACATGGAAATTGGTGACTCGCTCCAGACTCTTAGTTTCGAGTTGTTCTGATTGTTTGTAAACTTGTAGGCAGTGCAAAGTGATTACTCACAAGAGCAGAATGTGGCGTTCACACCAGCAGGCACTTATTTAATTGTGTCTTAATTGTGTCTCAGCATTTTGTGCAAAAGTCAGCACGTTTACCTTGAATATTTCCTTCGCTGGTCTTCTAGTTCATGCAACTAACGAGAGAACACTACAGAACACTACTGATGCCTGGTTTGGTCAACCGTAATTCACCGGCACGGCTAATTCTTCTCATTACCATTTATTTTCTCTTTCTCATGACTGACATTTCGAAGCTTTGCCCAGCAAGGTGATACGAGCACGAATAAAAAATAGCGAAAATTTCCTGAGACTAGCCTTTTGTGTGTGTGTGACAAACAGTCACCAAAGATCCAACCAACACCAACAAGTGGGAGATATGCAAAAAGGTCGACGTCAAACTTTCCGAGCACGACGAAACTCTTTCAGAGAGATGTTTAGGTCACGGACAATGAAATAAGTATTCAAACATTGCATTCGGTTAATTAACACTGGGCTTTGTCTATCTTGTATCCAAATGACTGGTAAATTATCACTGATAATGTGAATGAATTTGCATACCGGCTATCTCTTCATGTGCGCACCGCCATTCATCACGAGCATCCGTCGTGGGCGACTTTTCGCGTCAGTTCCAAACTGTTCCAACAATGTCATTTACTGACTATACTCATGCAATTAATTTCAACTGATTAATTTTGCCGCCGATGAAGAGATAGCAAAGATATTTTACAAACGGTATCCTTGAAGATGCATCGAGACAATCGCGTCGCACGTCAACCTTTATCTTGGCATCGTTTCTGAGTGATTAGAATTCGCATTTGATTTGAATAACTGAGCAGTTTGATGACGCTCGCTGACCTGAATCTGAACCCTACACACAATCGTGCGCCTGCAATTCGCATTGTGTAAAGTGAATATTAACATTTTAAATAACACCTTCCTATGATTGTTTGTCTTCTTTCGACATTGCATTCCATGTCCATAACCATATTCATCTTCCTGCTAGATGAGATGAGTCTCCGATTAAAATTCCTTTCGATCTGGAATGCTGGTGGATAATTTCAGTGAAAAGCGATCATCGGTGACCGTACTTTGTGTGCAGATCAAAGCCGACCGAGACAGAGACAATGCGTGTCAACCTGATTGTCCTGAAAGGGAGACTAAGCAAGGACTGAACAATAGACATCGCTAATTGTATTTCGGCTAATTCGGTGGCGGCGTGGTGCACACACACCAAAAATGAGAGGATGTCAAGTCGGGCTGGTTTCGCCCAATGATGCATTTCGAGTTACGCTCCGGTCGCTCGTTAATCGTTCCCGCGACTTATTCATGTCAGCAATTTGTCTTGTCCACCGCTTTCATGCTCGTTTTGCATTCCATTACGTCTGTTGCTTCATTCACTTAATGTCTCAGTTCATAATTGAGATTCACGCAAATTGTGTGTAAATGGTTGGAGTTAATTGTCGGGCTCTGAGTATGTCGCAGATGTTCTCCTCGTTTTCTATTTTTTTTGTGTGGGTTCATTGAATCGCATTTCTGGTGCATTCAAAACGTGAAAATGATCTACAACGCAATCGTGACAGGTATGTTTGACCAAATTTTCAGAGTGGTACTGGTATTGAGAGGTCTGGTCTGTGTTTGACTCATCGGCTCGATGCTGATCACTGGCTTGTTTGAAAACAAATTCACAATGTCCGTACAGTAGTTAAGTCTCGACTGGCTCACAAATTACACTCACATCTCGATGTGCTCAATTCGTTCGCAGTCGTGTCAAGCCGCAACAGACCTCCTTATCGAATCGGCAAAGCAAACATCCCAAACATCCCAAACATCCATTCCGTCTAAGTTATGATACTGACAATCCGATTTTAAATTCAAAATTACACCACAGTCGACTTGGCTCGCTCTCGCTCTGAATTCACTTTTCCAAGTCGGAATTTGCACGATATCGTTGCGCTTTCTCATTTTATTTCCTTAGTGTGATCAATGAATAATACCGTGAAATGGCAGGTCTCTTGTCAATAATTTAATGACACAAAACATCTACAATAACACGATAACCAATCTATGACACGATTTTGAAGTGCTCATTTAGCAACAAGCAAATCGATCAGGATGTGGTGTTTCACTTGAGAACTTTTCCACAGCCAGCACCCAATTTCGGACTCATCACAGATTCCTTCCCTTGACTCTTTTCTCCTCTACCCTTCCTCGTCACGACTTCTCCCGTATCTGAGTCGACCGTCTTGATAACGGTGTTAAGCGTTAGAAACTGAGGCTCCGACAAGGACTGCAATTGCGAACTGGTACTCGCTTCACTCTGGACCGAAGTCACAGGCTTGAACCTGCCTGGTGATCGGGTGTGGCCATTCTTCTTCGGCTTCCTTCGACGTGGTTTACAGGTGTACCAGACAGCTGCAATACAGATGGAAATGATCATCCCAGATACGAGCAGAACAATAAGGATGGTGATCCAAGTCGACAGTCTGCCGCACATCGAATCGAATAATTCGTCGACTGAAATAATACCGCCCAATGTGCAGGTCAGATTGCATGTCACACTGTCGAAGGCCACTATCCGGAGGCGATGCACTTCTGTCTTCGTACCATCCTTGCTCAAGATGAAGAAGAGCTCATTTCCTAGTTATAAGCGGCTATGATGAATCGGCCTTCAAGCACGATGTGAAAATCTCTTCTAAAATCTCCAATCCGTCTCTTGCCAGTGGCCATATTTTCAGCGTCATACGTAAAACGATCTGTGGCATTAATTAATGGACATGCCAAAATTAAGTGAATGAGAGTAAATAGCTAAAATTTCGCGCACCCCAAATCCTATAGAGCAATCATCGAGAGAGTCGATTTCGTGGCTAAAACTAGCATCGGGCGCCAAACTCTGACGATGCCCTTTTCTTGATGACTCGTTCATGTCCAGGTTGTACACATAAAGATAAAAACCATGTCCTGACTATAGAACGTAGTTTATCGGTGAGAAGTCTTCATCACGACATATGTGTTGTTTACCTCTATTGCCGGAATTGTGTGCCGCCATTCTTCCGGAGCAGTGACATCGAATTAATATGGTCCATTCCTATGACGTCGGGCTGGAGGTTTGGTCTCTCGCAATCGGTGAACCCATTCCAGAGGCATTTTCGTTTGTTAATTCGCCACTGTGATCCGATCTTTTCGATGGCGGAGATGTACGGAAGGCAGTCCACTCCTTGAGCGCGCACGATGGAGAGTAACGGGAAGACGATCTGGGAATGCATCTCGAAGCGCGCACAGACAGTAGCAAATCGACAGCGATGTGACCAGGAAGGTGAAGCAGACCAGAGATTCGTAGGTGACATGGAGCAATGAAGAGAATGGTAATGCAGTTGGAATGAATTGGAAGCGCCGCTGGACTTTTGGCGCGCGCGACCACTCGTGAGAGATATTCGAGCGAATGTGAACTGATATTTAGCGAGTTGTGCAACGGTGCAGGTTGGGTATAATGAAATTACACTTTTCCTTGGCGCCCGGCTCCTAGAGCCCTGATTTATAGCTATTTAGTTGTTTCTCTCAGCCTGTCAAATTCGTTTCGCTGACGGCAATTCGTGTCGATTCTATTCGAATAGTCCGCGGCTGAGCTGATCTGCTTCACGTGATTCTGATCATTCTGATCAGGAGCAGATGCTTTCGATTTTGATTCCATCTGACATCGATTTGGCGACGACCGATGTCCGGCCACGAGCGTTTCGACAAGCCATCGGCACCCCCATCCCAGTCCCGTTTTTCACCTCCCCCACCATACTCTTCGATGGTCGATGGTCCTCCGCCGTACTCGCACGGTAACTGTATCGACGATGTCATCTTAATGTGTTAATTTCTCCGCTAAATGTCTTGCTGTTCGATCAGGGCCACAAACATTCCCTCCGCCACCAGGATGGAGTCCTCACTACAGTTGCCCACCGGCTGCCGCACCCCCGAGCGCATTCTCGCATAACTTTCCCAACTATGGTGCCACAGCCACGCAAGTAGTCATTGTCGGTGGTTGTCCGGCTTGTAGGGTGCGTTGTGAACAGACCACGAGCTCGACAAGCATTGGTCACTGGTAAATTCTCTCGTCCTGAATAGGTGGGCATCCTAGAGGACGACTTCTCGTGTTGCGGGATATTCTGGGCGATTGTCTGCTTTCCGGTCGGAATTCTCTGCTGTCTGGCGATGAGACAAAGGCGCTGCCCTAATTGCGGTGCGACATTCGACTGATAAATCTCTCAATCCAACGTTCACTGCTAGGTATAATCCACAGTCCAATACACACATGCTGGATGTCTACCTATTTTAGTATTTATCCAGACGTTAATCAACGACATTAAGTGCGTTGACGATTTTTCACCAGTGGCAATTTTGGTTCGTTGAATTTACGTTCGTTGACACGTAAAAATGATCATATTAAACAAGAGAGTCAGAAAATGCGAGTGCAGTCACAGCTTTCTGGTGCCCGGAATATTCCCGTTTGACATCTCCCGTGTGCACATTCCACAATCGTGCCAGGTTATCAGAAGAAGCTAGATAACAAAACAAGACAACAAGCAGCGATAACACGACGATGCATCTCATGCACGGCGCGCGTCTTACCAGTGAAGACGAATTCAGAGTCCGCCGAGAAGGCGACGTCCCAAACCCATCGCTGGTTACTGTCCTTCAACTCGACCAAAGGCTTCACAGCGTCGGAGGTTGGCCACGGTTTCGATGAGGCCCCATTCACATCGCCGTCACTTTCTACGAGTGGCAACAAATCAGCGGTTTTCCAGACCTTCGCGGTCTGATCGGCGCTCGACGTGATAAGAAGAGTCGAGTCGGGACTGAATCGACACTTCAAAGCGTACTTCTTGTGAGCGGGCAGCTTCAACCTCTTGATCAGCTTTTTGCTGCCCATTCGAAGATTGATGATCTTGTAGACGTAACAATTTCCGGTATTGTCGACGCAAGCCAGATGATTGCCATCTGGCTCGATGCTAATGTGCTGTACGGAAATATCGGAATCGACCAGCACCTGCTCGCTCTTGTCGTTCCGCAAGTCCCAGATGTGGATGTGTCCGGACTGGTCACCGGCGTACAGCTCGACTTGATTCGGGTGCAGAGCGGCGCAGTTGATTGGATGCTTGCCCTGAGACATCTTCAGCGACTGCGGATTCTTGGCATTTATGTCCCAAATGCGCATCGAGCAGTCTTCGCCGGCGGTGTACATCCAGTTGCCGTTGTCCTGGAAGCCGACCGCGCACACATTCTTGGTGATGCCTTCGTAGTTGGTCACCGGATTGTGGTTCTGGGAAAAGATTTCGTAGATGCGCACGTGCTGAAAGCCGGCCGCGGCCAATTTCTGCCGGTCGGGTGTGATTTGAAGGGCGTTAACTTGCTACCAGGAATAAGAACAGATTGTCGCCGAGCTCGGATGGACCATGGAAGTGAGGCACTCACCGAGTCCGGATGCTGGACGATCCTGAAGCAGACCCCGTTGTGAGGCGTCCAGAACCTGATGGTGTGATCATAGCCGCCCGTGGCCAGAATGACCTGGTCGGCGCCGTACTCGACCGTGCCCGAGATGGTCATAACTGCCGAACTGGACCTGATGGTGACCGATTTGGCATCATTCTCGGTTACCGTAGTTCACTCGGCTAGGTATCGTCATTGACCGCTCCTGGTCAGTCCGGCGGGCACTGCGACATCGATTCAAATAAATCTTTTTCTGACGCAATTGTCGGTTTGTATGTTGGACAAATCGATTGGATTTTTGCACCACCATCACGGCTTGGCGCACGGACCCGGCGACGTGCATTAGACGAAATGGTGATCGGTGAAGGATGTGCCCGATAAGCTGATCCCGAAGTCGTCGGCACGCGACCCGAACCCGATTTACTGAGTACACTGAGCTGCTTGAGTACCAACTGCTGTTGCAGCAGAAGGATGGTGTGCCCGTTTGGTACTGACTGTCGAGAGACCAGCTCATCTTCGTGGTCGTTTCGTGGCAGCTTTACAATTTCTTCAGAACAGCTAGGAAATCGTCGTGAACCGGCGACTTGGCCCACCCTTGTAGTTCTGGTGGTAATGCAATAAAGTTAAATTGAATAAGCTGTAATTGGAGTACCCGAATCAGATAGAATAGTAAAATTGAGAGGTAGGAAATATGCTTATCGTTAAGAAGGCCTTTTTCGATTTGGAACCATTTACAGATATTTGTATGCTAAGTTTAGCTGACGCACATCATGGGAACGTGAAGGGTCACTCGAACGTGGCCCATATATAAACGGGGTCACCGCAGAGATGACAGTCGTCGTCCAGTTTGGACACTCTCCCATTGTGCCGATTATTCATGTCTGTTCTGAAGTGTTTTGCCGTCGACGAAATTATTGTCGTGCGTCTCCTACTGGCTCTGAACTGTGGTTCTTACTCGCGTTGCCACTCTTCCGACTGCCAAACGATGCTGATTCGCACCATTCTTGGTTCCGGACAAACGCGCACATCACGATATTACTTAAGTAAATATACTTAAATAATAATGGAATACTTGTAAGCTAAAAAAGTGTGACGAGTTTTGAACACAACCCAGCCACCGACAGTCACTGACCGGACTACAGATGATATCATCTCGCCCATGTTACTAGTGAAGAGTGACCATACTACTGAATTGGTGTCATCATAAATAGTTGTTCATTTCGTTGATATTTATTTTCATGATAAGGTTTGCGATTAGATCTAACACGTTAGTAAGACGTCAAATCGCCGCGTTTCGCGTCCGACCAACCGACGCGCATTTCGAGCCCTTCAGATACCCGAAACTTTGCTCACCACTTATCAAGTTTATTCCTCTCGGTCGCGTTATTTTGTTTTCGTGCTCTCGTCACCATGTCGCAAATGGTGTGTCTCGACGATTTTCAGAAATTCGCCTTCCAGAACATGTCTAAGCCAATACTCGGTAAGGCGTCTCATATCTTCACCGTTTACACATTCAATATTCAATTCATCTACTTTGACAGGTTATTATCGGAGCGGTGCGAATCATGAACAAACCCTAACTGAAAATCGAAACGCATTCAACAGATTGAGAATCAGACCACGATTCCTGCGAAATGTCGCTTCGAGAAGCATATCGACGAAACTTCTAGGTAGGCGCCAGGTAGCATTAAAGTTATAAGTTTGTGTCGCATGAGAATGGAATTCGAACTAGGAAACAGCGTTTCAATGCCAATCGGTGTGTCTCCGTCGGCGATGCAGAAGATGGCACATGCCGACGGCGAATGCGCCACGGTCAGAGGTCAGAAGCCCTTGACTGAGGTCAGAAAGATGACTGTAGATGTAACGAAAGTGTCTCACTTCGGCAGCCTGCGAATCTGTTGGAGCAGTCATGATCTTGAGCACTTTATCAACGACGTCCATCGAAGACGTAGCAGCAGCAGCACCCAATGCGATCAAGTGGTTTCAATTGTACGTCTACAAAGATCGAAATGTCACCAGGAATTTAGTCGCGAGAGCAGAGAAGGCCGATTTCAAGTGAGAGTCTAGAACATCTCTAGCGGAACATGACGTCTGATGATCAGACCCATTTTAAACCATCGACAGAGCTCTGGTCGTCACTGTCGACACACCGCTGCTCGGTATACGAATCGACGATGTCCGCAATAAGTTTCGCTTGGAACGACACTTGCGACTCGCCAACTTCGTGGACAGTGCAGAGGAAGTTGGGACTATGCAGCCCAACGAAGACTTCGAGTCAGGAGTGGCCGCGTACGCCACGTCTCTCTTCGACGCTTCCATTACTTGGAACGACATCGCTTGGTTGAAAAGCATCACGAAACTGCCCCTTGTAGTAAGTCCTTAATCGAAATGTTACCACAGAATCGAAGTATGTCGAACTGATGCCATTTACTCGTTGCAGGTGAAAGGCGTTCTCACTGCCGAGGATGCTCTGCTCGCTGTGAAACATGGTGCGGCGGCAGTCATTGTGTCAAATCATGGAGCTAGACAATTAGATGGAGTACCAGCTACAGTTTGTTGATTGCAATGTTTCTGAATTGATGTGCAATAAGTATATTTTGTAGATCGAAGTATTGCCAGAAGTTGTCAGAACGGTCGGTGACAAATGCGAAGTGTATGTGGACGGTGGCATCCGGACGGGAACTGATGTCCTGAAGGCGATCGCTTTGGGAGCCAGAGCTGTCTTCATTGGAAGACCCATCATTTGGGGACTCTTTCATGATGTAAGAGCGATCCAAAGTTAAAAGCATTTCTTCATGGCTAAATTTGTCTTGAAACTTTCAGGGAGAGACAGGAGCTAAGCGGGTTCTCGATATTTTGCGAAAAGAATTTGACTTGGCGATGGCACTTTCGGGAATGTCCCAGTTGAGCGATATCAATCGATCGCTGATCGTGCACGAGTCGCATTACTCGAAGCTGTAATCAACGAGCTGACCGTCACATGAGTAGAATTTTTCTGCCTTATTGCTAGTGCCACGATGATGTATGACGGGGCAAAATTACGACTCACAAATCATGTCTGTGTATGGTTTACGGTGCTTAAATAACAGCGCAATTTCGAATGACATGAAATGAGTTTGATTCACAGGTTGACAGTGTGGATTAAGTTGAATTAAGTATGAGAGAAGTTAGCATTGTGCACGCAGAGATGAAGTGAATACGCGCAACGAGTGCACACTCTTGGTGGTGAGAATTTAGTGTGAAACGAGCACTTTGAAATTTGAAATGCGGAATTGCACTTCATCTACGCTCGTCATGTTGCAACAAACAATGAGGCGAAAAAAACACGTTTGTGTGTTCCACTTTAGCTGACAGAACACTAATGAACTCACAACACTAATGAACTCGTTAGTTTGCATTTAAACTGCTAACAAAAAAAAGTTGACCAAATTATCTGCGTCCGCTGTGTGCCAAATGATTACGTGAAAATTGGTGGGAAATATGGAAGAAAAAATCTGAGCCCGTAGAAGGCAGTGAAGCATAGACAGCAGGCAAAATTTTCTGAAGGAATGCACTGTGAACATCTCACGCTAACAGCCATAAACACGTGAAATTATTTTCACGTATGAGCGTACCAAGTTTATCTGATCGTCAGAGCCTCATGGAGCCGATAGGATTGCACTCGAACATAACGACACCAAGTTTATTGACAATAACTTACTGTCAATAACTAATGTTCGTGGCAACTGATAAGGCGAACTGTGTGGTGTCAGGACGACCAACTGTTAACTTTCGCGAGTAGGCCAACGAGCATGACTGCCTCATTAAATGTCAAATGTCTAATGCAAAATGATCGAAGCCACTTTTCACAGATAGATGAAGGAAGGCCATACCGAGTGCATGAATATGAATAAATGACGAACGAGAAGGAGAACCACTGATAAAATCGATGTAGCAATGATGACGCAACGGAAATGCGCGCGCAGAACGAGACTTGACTTGACGTTGAGTGTGTCGGTCGAACGACAGACGCTCAACGCTCTTCGTCGGTCGACGGATTCGCAAATTTCACCTCGCAAATATTCGCCGCGTTTTACATGATCGGCGGCACTTGAACAGTTGATCTCTCGATGCCTCGCGAATTCTCACTGGCTGACTATGCCGTGTTCGTCGCCATGCTATCGATATCGACGTCGATCGGCGTGTTCTACGCGTGGAAGGTAAGGATGAGGGGATGAAGAGATCTGTTGGTAGATCGTGGATGAGTCTTCACTGAGGCACAGTGCATCTGATCGTCAGCAACATGTGCCAAATGCATTCTGGCATATGGAGTGAGTGCGATCCGATGTCGTCTCCCGTTCTCGAACTGGTTAGAGTCACGTCATAACTCGAGCTGGTTACGAGTTTAAGTTTTCTTGGGTAATAAGGATTAAGGAGGGTGCACTTAGTAAGGATTAAGGAGGGTACACTTAGTAAGGATTAAGGAGGGTACACTTAGATGTCAGTGGTACCCACTATTTGCGCGTTCAGGTACTTATTTTTCGCTCCAATACTTTCACTCACTCGTACAAAATTTGCGCTAACGACCTCGACTGCTAGCATATCGACACTCCATAAACAAACAATTCTAAGAACAACTAACAGTAGTTTAACCCAC
>JAGGCA010002815.1:4078-19702 GCA_022876805.1 Osperalycus tenerphagus | reverse complement strand
GAACAGGGGAACAGGGGAACAGGGGTCCCGTTGCATGGTTATGTGAACATGCAGAACCTGCTCCATGCTCCATCGTCCCGCTGAAGAGCTTCTATGCTCTCTTCTCTGTTTTCCATTCTCAACACGACCTCAGTTCAACGTTAACCTGTCTATGGTGCGGACGTGCAACCGAATTCTCGAGTTGAGTTGAGTTGCAGTTGCAGTTGCAGTTCGTTGCTCAACGTGCTCGACAACCGACACTCGAAATGTGCTCAGATCGACATTGTCTGATTTCGAGTTTGACACTTGTCCAATCGTTGCATTGAGTTGGCCGAACTTCTGGCACTCATCACAGAGTGTATCGGAAAGTGCACCGCCTGATCAGGGTCGAGCACTTGAACACGGACGTGGACCGACTGTGAAGATGAAGAGTTGAAGGGCTTCTACCAATCGTGCTCATCACCAGTCGTGATGCTATTCTGATGCAAGTCATGCATCACCTGTTCGCCGTGTTTTCTGTTCTCCTCACCATCCGACTTCCGACTTCCAACGGTAAGTCAAAGCCATTATTTAATGGTCGAACGGTAAGTCATCCAAAATGCCGTCACTATTAAGGTCCGAATTCGCATTGCGACTAGTATTAGAGAGTAGCAATTGTGTGGATTTTGATGCACTCTGTTCTTGCGGAGCCCCGAACTGCACCCACCAGCAGGTGTGAGCTCAGATGAGAGCTTAGAAAGAAAAGAGAGTAGCGGAAATCGTGTCCCAGCTCGCTTGTTCGCATAATTACCAATTGTGTGCACTGTGCGCTACCGGAAGTCAGAATCTGACGGCGAGACTGCACATCCTCGCGACGATCGCCTGACGTGACCAGAATATAATTAGAAATGTCAAGTTATCGGCCAACTATCGAGGCGGCATCGCTGCCGAGATGAGAAACTTGTTACGTTTCTCAACTCAACATTTTGACAATTGTTCGCTTTAAGCATGAACAGGAACAATGATTGCGACGTTGGGCTTATCAGCAGGCTCGCAATCACATTGTCGGTACACGAAGCCAGTTGCCTTAAGACAACGAAAACAAAACAAACTATGCAATGATATAATGTCGCGTAATTGTATCAGTGCATTGTCACGAAGAATGAGCTCGACAATTGAGTTGACTGGAGATTCGAGCGATTGTGCTATACTCTCAAGTTGACAGTCTCAACCAGTCGGTTCTTCGAGTTACTCACATATCGTGTAATGGTAGCGATTTACGGCGAGAAAAGCACTCATCTCAATTTCTTACCTTGTTGAGCTATTTTGCGTACCGGTCTCTATGTACAAGCACGTAAGTACATATTCGAGTTAGAGAGCAGCAAATTGCATCGAGCGAATGGCTGCCATTTGATATAACTTAAATTTAGGGCAGCAACGGTAATAATAATCCGCATGAAACACCAACAATGAGTTCGTTTATTTCGTTTATCGTTTTATTTTCGGCGCGATTAATATAACACCCCATTTGTGATTTGCTAGATGGGTTGCATTCGAATGTGAAATGTATTTAAATTTAAGTAACTAAGCACAAACAGGTTAACATGCAACGTGTCATCATTGAGCAAACATCAATATCACCATCGATGCTGTTTGGGTCACAAATTAGCAAAAATTCCCTACTATTTATTCATTGGCTGCATGAATTTCCTGTTCTGTTTAGACGTAGTGAATTAATGAATTTTCGCAGTATAAAATGTTGGTTTGTGGTCTGACATAATAATGATGATCATCGTGCATCGTGATGGTGTGCGTGAGGCAACCAGATAGTAGAAACGAGGAATGAGGAAAGGAGAAGGGCTCACTTGGACTTGCATCAAAGCCATTATTTAATGGTCGAACGCGTTACCACAAATCATATTGTTGCTCATCGTGTCTAATCCATGAGCAAGCCAACACCGAGTGCCGAATTCTTTCTCCTTCTCGTTGTTCTTCTGCTGTCTGTTTGGTCCAGAATGGAAAGAATTTCTTGTTGCGGGGCGCAACTAATTGACGAGTTTGAGCAGCGCCATGCAACCTCGACTGGCTGCAGGTACTTATAAAAACTTATAGATAAATGAGGTACTTGCGAGGAGCAGGATTGAAACAGAAGAAGAACAAGTGGAAAAGCGTCGTGAACGCAGACAAGAGATGCAAGATGCAAAATGCGAGATTTCGTTAGTTGTGTTATGTTTTCGGGACTTTTTTCTGCCCTTTATTGCCGATTTTTAACATTGTTGCACGCTTATCGATTTGGAAACGCGGTGAATAAACGGAGCGACTTGAACTTGCCGACGGCGAAGGTGGAAGACAGACAGACAGCTGTTACAGGGCAACTGCTTATGATGCTGATGATGATGGTGATGGTGATGTGGCGATGGTGCCTGCTTGTGTGAGCTGTCACTCCAACAACAAATTATCAACCAAAATTGAAATTCATTGTAATAACTGCATCAAGCATTCCTCACTTGTAATCGCAGATCGACAGTCGATTGCTGGTACAGAGAGAGAGGAGAAAAAGTTTTGCTGAGTTATAATTAGGAATCCAAACCACAAGCCCAGTACCAGTGCCATTTCCATTTACTCATTCACCATCAGTGTGCTCGCCGCAATGTGATTTCATCTTTTCTCCACGAATTCATATCACTTTCAGCTTTTACTGGATTCGTGTCAATGTCAGTCGTGGTCGTCCCTCGCTGAAGTCTTTAGTTTTAAGAAAGCGAAATGGCCTTAATTAAGATGTGCACAGCACTGAGGTGAGTACAAAACAATACGCGCCCGTTTGCATATGAAACGGGCGAATGCCGAACAGGCGAAGTGGCACTTTTCCCAGTACTTACGAATCCTAAGTTAGGCTAAGTGGCGGCTGTTCATTGAACAAGGTTTATTGCTCTCCTCTTCCTGTTTGACCCTAACCCAAAGCTGTCCAACGGCGAGCATTTGGACTTGTATTTACCTTCTTACGTAATCGCGAGTGTTTTGTCGGAATAAGCAATAAGAATGCACCCATAAAACCTTTGTCTTTGCCTGGCTTGACGTTTCGCTGCTATTGTCGAAGCCAGTGTCGAAGCCATTCGATTCGAGTTCCGTCGTTATCTTCTCAACTCAACATTTGTTCGCTGAACAAGCTTCTCTTGTCGACTCGAATCTCTCCTTCCCCGGGGAGCAATATCAACAACAACAACAAGATAAAGTGGAAGTCGAGTTGAACGACGGTAGACATTCATGACTCGATGACATTATGATTTCTATTTTTTTATGGTTTCCCGTTCGTTATGCTTATCGCAACTTTGACTCCTGCGAACTCCACCAAGCCAAACTTGACCCTGTCGCAGTTGCAGGTTAATCAGAATGAGGTGAAGCACGTTTGTCGCTCATTTATTACACGTATATTCAGCTCAGCTCAAATATTTCGCTCTCATTCACGTTGCATAGGTTTTGCATAACTTCTCAGTGAGTAACTTATCTTAGAGAACATATTTTGCGTAGCATTCAGCATTCGCATTCACCAGTAAATAGTCGTTTGCCATATTAATTTTCAAGATTTTCACTGCATTTATTGTTAGGAGATAAGAACGCGAATGAGAAGAGCAACGAGACGAAGCGGTTAAACTGTTCTTGAAATTTCTTGTGGCTCGCGGCCTTCCTCATCTCACCATCAGGTAGAATCGATACGAAACCTGAGCAATTGGCACATCAACACTCTATCTAATCCGGTCTTTGATCGTCTTGTCTGCTGAGCGTCGCCCAGAGAACTCAAGTTAGCCTTTGGCTTAATTTGAACGGTATTCAAATTCAGCTCCTGTCACGATTCCCAATGGTAATTATAATGATGACGGTGATGGAGATCGGCACTGTAGAAGCACAGCAGACAGACATAGAAAATATTAGCCCAGTTTTCAATTAGAAATGTGTGCAATGCGCGCAATTCGCTTCTTTACGACACCACAATGACACGAACAATGAAGAAGGAATAACGATGGTGTTGAATAACGATGGTTTTGACGAGAGCCTTTCGTGACCATGTCGAAAGCGGCCGCGAGCCATCACCCGATCATGTTCGTTGTTGAGGCATTTCAATTATTTGACGGCAATCTTGCTCGGATGGCTCATTGAGCGGGGTACATATGTGCAAGGTGCGTTCGCCATCATGCCTTTGTTGTGCTGTAAGGACACCGATTTGAATTGAAATATTTGTTTCTTTCCAAGTGCTATTTTCGTGTTTCGTTCTCGTTCTCGTTGTGCCACGTCCACGTCTCGACATCCTGGTCTATCTCGGGGCGCTTTTCTTTTCTTCTCTCCCTCTCTCATTCCGTTTCTCATCTCTTCGCTTCTACGTCGAGCTTTTTATGGTCATCGTCACACCAATTGATGGTCTCTTGCTTTCTCCACTTTGCACAAACACCGCCATAATAGATTTGCTGGCTCAAGAATTGCGGGAATCTCTTTGATGGAGAAGAAGGTGAACGGCAACTGGAAACCGGCAAGTAGGAATTTGGCGTGTCGTTCAGCCGACATGTCTCGTGTCGTGTCCTAATCAAAACTCACGGCACCAGTGATTTCGCACCACTATACATTTATCTGGCCAATTACCGTCGCGTAACCTCGTTCCCCATCTGCCGGTATCGGACATGTATTTTGGGCAGCGGCGACATAGCGCGACGGCAATTCGCACGAACACTGCACCACGACTGTGAGTGCAACCGAATCGCTGACCGGTTTATAATGGCCCGGCTAACAAACGGGTTTGCCATTAATCGCAGCATCACCACCGCTATTTAATTTCGTGATTATCTATTCAATCAACCATCTGTGTCTTCATCTTTGTTGCAACTATTAATTTGATTTCTTAATTTAGTTTTTTTGTGCCGTTCCTTTGCACGTTGTCAGCTTTGTCGAATTAGAGTTCGTTTCTTCCTTATCTGGCACACGTATAAACAAATCTGTCGTCTATCATGTTGTGTCGCCCTCCTCCAAGTGTCATTTCATTACTGTTTTATTCAATATGCGATCTGTGATTGGTATGATGACAGCCGAGTTCTCAGTTGCCATATGTTGACAAATCCACACGACCTAGACCACGGATCGAACACAGGCCGTCATGCGAGATGCCCGACGAGCTAGAAGTCTTTACCACTGACAATGAGATACAAGTAGCTAGGCAAGGGAAAAACTATTGCTAGGTCATACAACATGCGCAGAAGAGCGACAATTTGGCCACAGGTGTCCAAATATGATCGGATACTAAACAGATATAAATTATATCATATAATAAATGAAGGTTCTCAGTTGCGGGCCACTCGTGTCGAGATGGAGCGCTGTCGATATACCACCGGCATCGCAACGATGCTCCTCATAATGGTTCTGGTCGTTATTCTTATTTGTTATTTGTTGTTCTCGTCGCTGGCCATCAACTATCAACCAACTAGCTGTCTTACTCTCGTCCTTGTCGCGCTTCCTGCTGCGCAATTAATGAAATGAAGCGATGCGTGCTTCGTGTAATTATACAAGCGGCCAAGCTTGCATGACGTGCAACTCGATACAGATGGAGATGAGCAGCATGCCAACAGCACCTGAGATCAAGTGAGTGGCGACATTAGAATATCAGTTAGGCATTACGGTCCTAATCATTTATGCTAATAATGACACAGTAGAGGAGCATCAAATAATCGGATTCTAATTACGTCTTCATGACAAGTCTAATCGTTTGATGCATTGTGCGTGTCTCAGGTCTCTTTGTGACTCGCTCGCTCACCTCACACAAAAATCAAATCAATTTCAGGTCGATTTCTTATGCTCTGATTCAATCGTTTTTTTTTTTGGTAGCAGTCCGCATTGAAAAGCGCATACCTGAAATCGGGGTGCCGAGAGTGGGAGACGAGCAAATAATTGAGTTGACAGCCGACTGCCTGATATGAGTGCCGCATTAGGACAGAATTCATATTTGACAATATTCGTCCATCGCTATTCTCTTGGGGGGAGTCGTGCGTGCATCAATGAGTGGAATGAAATGAGCAACTTGCATAACTGTAATTGTAATTCGGTGCTTGGTTTGCACGGTGTTGCGTCACCTTTCGTTTCGTCGGCACCTCTGCGCCCTCTGCACCCTCTGCACCCTCTCTGGAGATTGCTCGCGGCCAATCCACCTTGACTTGAACTTGGCGCGAAAAACTCGCCACTATTCTTTTCATCGCTCTCTCAGTATAGCGTATAAATAAATATATGAATGCAATTAAAATAGAGAATTTAAATTGCTACTAAGCCCCCCTGAAGATATTTATACATTGGAAAGCCGCTTTCTGTGTCGTCGTTTTGCCAAAATGAGATGCACCATCGAGCATTCTGTTTAGTTATCGGTCTATTTTCTTACGTGTACAGCACACTGGACGGGCACCACCTGAAATTGAAATCATAACGAACATGTGGGCAAAAATGACTCGGGAGAGGCGGTTAACGCGCCGATTATAATCAATATCAAATTCGTTAAGCCTTGCTTGTCGAGCATCGGAGTGCAATGGCAAGATAGTGATCGCAGGCATTTATCATCCTCTCGCTCGATTATCATTACCATCTCCTTGTGCCCTTCATCACCGGTTACTTTTCTCGGCACCTGCTACCGAAACTCAAGATCGGGAACACCGATTGAGAACCTAATTCAGACCCACCGAGTGGATGTCTGTCTGGTCTTGTCTGATCGATATAAATAGATTTCGATGCACCCGATTGCGTCCGTAGTTACGAATAGTATCGTTGCCCAATTCTGATTGGCATTCACAGTTACTGATTGCAAGTCACTACTCGCCATTGTCGTTCTCACAGCAATTTTGACTTATTGAATTTGTGTATTGAATGCAGTGAAAAGCGTAGCGCGATGTTTGTCTTACCTACACAAAATTACGATCTCACGATCCAATTCGATGCGACGATTATGAATTGAATTGGCGATTTTCTCTCTGCCTCTCTCTTCGCTTTCTCGCATTAATAAACTCTAAAAATGAATCCCTGGAATACACGGCGCGCATAAATTCATTTCGGGTTGTTGACCATCAGATCAGATGGAGTAGTTGATTGATTGATTGAATTACATTCACGAGTCTGTCACTCAATCATTGTGATGAAATTCGGCATCTGCATCGAACCTCCAGTCTCCCACCACTCATTGTTCTCCGGTCGACCGGGCACTTCGCTCGCTGCGTTAATAACCAGGAAGTTTTGCGGTCGGCACACTGCCGACATGACGCTCGATGCTGGATACTCGATGCTCGTGCGCTAGAATGAATGCAAAATTGCTCCAAATCAATGGTGAATGAATGGCAAATGCTAAATGGCATCGACATTTAACTTTAATGCTGCGTAATAGTGCGCGGTGGCGATGACAATGAATCGCGATCTGTTCCTGTCACCATCCAACTGGCTGCCTGGGAATCAAATCAACTCAAGCCAACTGATTACCGGGGTGTTTGTCGTGCTAATTGACACTTTAAAGTGCACAATTAGAGCGATCTGCAATCGAGTCGCGAGTCGAAAATTGCGATAATTGCGGGAATTCGAATTTGGTAGCTCGCGAGAAACGCGAAAACTGTTCCTCGTTTGACTCGGAACAGAGACACCTCACACGTTGGCAGCAAGTGGAAGTCGAATGGGAACTGGAAGTGCAAGTCCAAGTGCAAGTCTGTAAGAACATGAGCACGACAGTGGCACGACAGTGGCAGCTTGATGGCGATAAGCGTCAAACAGAGCATTAGAAATAAGAAATATGAGGCGACTTGATAAGCGAGTCGACTGTCAAATTGCGTTCAAATGTCGTTTACCTACATTTCAATAACGGTTATTTGAAGTTACACGCGAGAAAATCTGACAAAAGAGGTTAAGCGGATTGCGAGGCAAAAGCGAGAATTACCGCTAATTTGTTTTGCGTTCGCGTTCACGTTATTTGAATCAGAGCCACCAGAATCTGATTGACCACAATCAGAATTAAAAGAAGCAAACCAGCAGTGCAGTGACGATGAGGTAGAAAAAAGCACTTTGTCAAAGCATCGCGCCTGGCGTTTAACGTCATTCACCTGCCGTTTAGCTCATGTAATTTCCGTTTTGCCACACTTTTCGAGACTGACAGTTTAATTGTTTGACCTAATCATTAAATAATGAGTGTGCACCGCTTTGTGTTTGACTATGAGTCTATCGCCGTGGCTAAAATTTAGGACACCATCGAGTAATGTCTGTATGTCTCAAACAAACTCCACTTGTTCGTGATGTGACAGGTCGAGAGTCTTGAAAGATAGGCAAAAAATGTGATTTGATTGCATCACCAAGCGCATATCTTGAAGCTCGGACATGGACCGATCAATATCGATTAGCGATTGTTTTGGTCCACAATTTCTCGTTTGTCGATCACGAAATTAATGAAGTCGTTTATGCATGCCATTTGGCCATGTTTACTGACACGACGTCGACCAGATGAGAGGGATGAGGCATACCTCATCTTTTTGCTCTTGGTCTGTCGATCACCTTCGATTCCAATTTGAGCTTAAACATAGACTTTGGAGTGAGGGCTATTTACGAGAAATGCAAACCTGGACCGACTCGGCTACGGTTTGATGAATTTTGTAGCACTTCTCCAGAACTGTTCTGCTGTTCATTTCCAGTTGTTGTTCTGTTCCCTCAGTGAACAGAATTCCGCTCGAAACACGGCATTTACACGCTGCGAATCGCTTTAAACTTTTGTGATTTTCGTTACGTTTCGTTTCGGTCAATGATCTGCTGTTGAGTTTTCAGTTTTCGAGTTGCTTTTAAAGTCAGCTCGCGGTCTGCACACTGTTTCGATTCACTCAAGTAACTCGAACGCAAACTCAGTCCCATAGCACTCAACCACCGTTCAGGTACCACATTTCGTTTTGTTTCACAAGACAATCGTATGCAATTTACGAATGTCGTTTTAATAACGACGAGCGGCGCAAACAACGCAATTTTGCGCCATTATCTAACTACGCTCTTGTGCGTCCTCAAGAACTGTTGGAACGTGAACAAGGAGTCGAGCCAGGCATCAAGCATCAGTTAAGATGCGCGAAATTTACGCATTCCCTGCACTCGATGGCCAACCATCAGGCATTTATTGTAACGCAATTTAGACAATGTGCCTGTGAAGCACGTTCTTGTTTATTGTGCCATTTATCTTGCGAGACGAACAATAATGCAGTTAATAATGGGCGATGCGAGATGAGCAACAAGAATCATGCTGAAAGGTTGCGCACCAGAGATGAGATGAGACGGCGATGAGATTGCCGGTGATGAGGAAGCGATTCGTCAGAAGACCGACATGACGTTGATGAAATGAGTTGCACAACACAACGGAACACGAGAGATCAACCACATGACCACATCTGACCTGCCGTTCCATTATTTGCATTTAGCTCGGCGTCTGTACTCCTAGATAATGATGAATTCGAACAATGCCAAGAGTTGTTCCGTTCGGCCATCATCGTGGGGGCCACGAACGGCTCTGATAAATGAGTGTCGGAAATGCAACTGACCCGCGTCCGCATTTTCTGATTGCCGATGTCCAAGTGCAAAGCCTGTGCAAAGCTGTGCCCACATAGTCATGAAACATCATTGCCACTTTTGAATGGCAGCGATATTAAAGTTGACTGGCAATCACTGCAAGCGAGACCATTAAGCCAAGCGAAATTACAGTGATCATGGTCATTAGAGGAGATCTCGCTTAATAAGAATGGCATGCTGCACACTTGTTTCAAGTTCGTTTATGGCTCTAGTGAAGTATGAAAAAGACTAAGAAGAAGGACTACAAGGATGGTGATGACCGTGCCGATGTTTCGTTTGTAGTACAATGTGGTGCGTTTTTTTTGGCGATATACTCCAAAAAAATAGCTCAACAACGCAGCTCAGGTCATTGTCAGTGGCGGTTAGAGCAACTTTCTGCTATTGTTATCGTTGCTCCACGGTTGTCGACAGTGCCATTAAGATGGTGATCAGTGATCGCTGCAACAGGAAAGTGATTGGTGATCGGTGATCGCGTTCGTGCATGATCAATATGATTGTCCCCTTTCGTTGTTATCATTGTCAGCTGTCGGTTGTCGGTGTCGCTCTGTTGCATGACAAAGAATTTCAAGAGAGTTTTGGAATTCATGCTTCGAGTCCGTAAATATCGCGATCCGGTCGGTGGTGCGCGACCAAATGCGAACAGCGTGCCAAGAGAACGATGGCAAGAAGTTTTCCGAAAAGGACGGCCAAGATTCGGCAATTCTAATAAATTTGACAGCCCAACGGCCCGATAGTTTTTCGTTCAAGTTCGCATTTAATTATAGATTGTGCGTGCGAAATGCGTCAGACAAGTGAAGAAGAATGCATGATAAGAGTTATGATGCTGACAAGATTTCTGCTTTGCTTTCTTCCTCGCCCATAAACAATGCCCGATGGCTGAGAGAAGTGTTCATCTGGACGATAGCGAGAATGAGAGATGAGCGAATGAGCGAGATTGAATCGACTTATAACGTTACGTTACGTTCAACGTGGGCCACAACGAACAATGGATGGCTTAAATCAATCTTTCTCATCATCATTACGCTTGACTGTTGTTCTTCTGTGGTCAGCGCATTGCCATTCGCATTCTTGCGAGGATGGCCGTTCGGGTGACCCGAAACACATCGCGTATCACATGTACATCGTGTGCACTTTGCATTCGGCGTTGGCATTAGCACTGCGATGTAATAGCGGTGGATTTCAACCCGTCATCACGAACAATACCATCGTAGTGGTACAGCATCGTGGCATCGAATAAACGCACTTTTTGCATGAGAACGTCGAACTTGAATGTGCAATCATCTTCTCATTCACTCGCACGGTCATCAACATTCCCACCACCGGCACTTCGACTTCCAGACTTCTCCTGTCAATGCTTGACGTATTCTTGTATTGAATTCTATCAATTTAACTTAATTTACTCGCTGCTCGCATCGGTGCTGGTTTTCAAAGAAATTCTCTTCTTTCTCTTGTTCTTCTCTTACGCCTCTCTCCTTCGGCACCTCTCTGGCGCATCTTCTTCATGTTCTTGACGGGCGCGCACTTCGCATATTGGCATCTCCGAACTGATCGTGACACGACCTGCAGCGCCGTTCAATGCTGACCTGCTGGCGGACTGATAAGAGTGCCTGCCCCTCGTCCTCGGGCCACTTTTTCGGTACAGCACGAACGGCGAGTGTTTGCATGCGTTGGAGGAGATGGTCTTTAATGAACGTTCGTGATTGCGATGGCGGTGGTGATGCGATCAGGGAACGAGGCACGATCAATGATGAACGAAGAAGAGGACGAGATGAGAGAAAGAACTTCGAGTGCGATGTGTTGCACGTCAGCCTCTCAATTGGTGTGTTGTGTTCAAGATAATGACGAACGAGCAACGCGATTGTGTTATTAAACAATTTAAGGCCATCGCGATGTGCGCTACATTTAATGTCTACGTGCTGTTGACGTTTAATGTCGAACACGTTTAAGTATGTCGAAATCTTAATCACAGACTGTACGAATGCTGTTCGTAATGCACCGTAACCTCAGGTCACGAAGTTCCATGAAGCTCGAGCCCGAGCTCGATTCACCTGCTCATCATCGTCACATCTGGTAAAAGTTTTAATTATAATAATTGTGTGGCGAGAGGCACTGGCACTTGTCTGGTGGCGATTATCGATGCCCAGTGCGAATACAAATCACCATCCACCTGCTCCAGAGAGCTCATAAACATCAACCGTCAGGCATGAGTAACATTGAACATGATCTCGCTTCGACCACTTTCGCGTACTTGTTGCACTCATTCCTCATTTTCATCTCTTCTTCTTCATGGTTCTCGTTTTGTGTTTCGTTCGGCCCACCACCAGGCCAGAGGCTGTGATTCGGATGCGCATTCCTCAGCTCATTACACCACAAACCATTAATTTTGTTGTTTCACACACATTATTCTGTCTCCCTGTCTGTTCCTCACCTACTCTTTAGGAGCGAATTAAGCCAGTTGTTTATTCCTTGCTTGCAATGCATTTTCATTAAGCTCAAGTCTGGCGTGCAGCTAAAGAACGAAAGAATTGGTTTCGAGTGGCGATGAATCTGGAAGTGAGAAAGATTGTTTCACACTTCTAATGAAGCGATTCCTGAGAAAACGTTTGTTTGACTCGATTCGCACACTTCTTGCCGACGACGGTAATGGGAAAACGGTCACCAGGAACCAGCAACCAGGCGATCTGCCAACGCGCCAATTGCGTTGCCCTCCACCATTCGCAATGCTTTCTATGCAAATATTCATATCGCCGCAGCCTTCGCGCTGTATTTGTTTCACTAATTAGCACGGAATCTATTGTGAACTTCTCATCACTTATGTAATTGGCGAGACGACGGTATGTGCCCGATGTGCGCCACTTGTCCGCAATTGGCAATCAGCTTGAACCCGTTCCCAGAGCTCTGCTCTTCTGGTCGTCACTGTTAAATTAGGAACTATCGTTCACCACAATTCTCGCGAATGCTCAACTCGACTGGTAATTTTGCTGTTTTCATGCACTTCAATTTGCGCAATCTGGCGATTGTTCTCTGATTCGATATCACGCACACGCACTCGAAACACTTTTCGTCCAGTTTTCGTGCACGACTCTTGCCTCACATGCGATACATACACATATGCATTGCATCATAAATATCCATATGCGTGCAAGTCGACTTAAGTCGAATCGAGTCGAGTTGTAAATGTGTTTTGGGTCAAGGATTGAGAAGTGAATTCATCTTGGAGTTTGATAAGCACCTCTTCAATGTGCAATCCTGCTTTTTGACTTATAAAATTGGGCCTTTTGAAGAAAAGAGTTCTCGATGCGTGTGTTGCACTCGCGACGAACGAGAAACGAGAAACAGAATACACATAAGACTGGGCACCAGATTCTCAGTTAGTAGTCAGCAATGCAGAACGCATTAACGAGGTTTACGGCTGTTCTGAGCACACAAAACAAACAAATAAATGATACTGTAATTACACAGCTCGGGTGAACATCGAGCCAAGAAGAATGCACATGTCGAGACGCGCTATCTGATCGTCATCGCGATCAGCATGCATGTCAATTGGTGCCGACAAACTCCAGGAGCAGAGTTGCATTCGAAGCCACAATCGACATGATGTCGTTATTGAACGATGATCTCCGTCATTTGACGCTCGTCTCTTCACTTTATCTCGTTGCAGCATTATCTCGACCATGTCCACATCCATCAGTTCCGTTATATGCTCAAGTGCAACTCTCCGACGATCCTTTTATCCGGCCAGGCTCGACGGCCTCTTACAAGTGCGATGATGGTTATGAATTGTTCGGCACATCGGTGCGGACGTGCAACTACGATGGAAAGTGGTCTGGAGATCTGCCCTATTGCGGTACGAAACACTTGTTTAATTGCACTACTACTAGTCACAAGTTTCTAACACGGAAATGAATTTCCGTCCGGCAGCGGTTAACATCGCGTACGGAAAGCCGACCAACCAATCGAGTACGTCGCGCGGCGGCGACTCTCGGAATGCCAACGATGGCGACATGACCACCATCCACGAGAACAAGTACTGCACCGAGACCAAGACCGAAAACTCGCCCTGGTGGCAGGTGGACCTGCTCCAGCCGTACGAGGTGCGCGTCATCCGCATCGTGACACGTGGTTGTTGCGGTCATTTGCCTTTGCACGATCTGGAGATGAGAGTGGGCAACAGTTCCACCATTCAGGGCAACAGGCTGTGTGCCTGGTACCCCGGAACGCTCGGTGAGTGTGAGTTCAGCTGCACACGAACCGTGATTGTCATTGTTATCGTCATTACGTTAATTGCATTGCCATTTCACTCATGTCACTTCTCTGCTCATGCAGACGATGGTGTGTCGAAAGATCTGCTGTGCGCTCATCCAATAACAGGAAGATTCGTTACCATCCAGATGGTCGGCATCGAGGCGTCGCTGTCATTATGCGAGGTGTTTGTCTTCACGACAAAAGGTGAGCTGATCAGCCTAGAGCCAGACTTGACCTGTTCGCGCTGAAGGTGCGCTCATCACCGATCGACTCTTGCCATCGACATTGAGCTGAGCTGCTCCAACAATGAATCACTGAAAACGTCGCTTCACTTTTCGTTATGCATGCAGAGTTCTCGTCTGACCGATGCGGAAGTCAAATGGAATACCAGCAGTTAACAAGTTTTAACAAAACATGCTACGAGTTTCAAACATCACAAGGTGGTTCCTTTAGCGATGCCGAGTCGTACTGCAGGGCGCGTGGCGGTCTCGTCGTCAATTCGGTGTCCAATGTCACACACAATTTCTTATTCTACGAGCTTGAACGCCTCAAGAACAAACTCAAGTCGAAATTGGTGTGGCTCGGCGCCAAGCGTGATATCAACATTAACCAGCCGTCGTTTCACCGATCGCGATTGTCGGTGTGGCGCTGGGTGAATGAAATGCCCGTCACCAATTTTCTCTGGGCCGATGACCAGCCCAACAACTACAATGGCCAACAGAATTGCATTGTGCTCGACGGTGGTCGCAAGTGGCTGTGGAACGACGTAACCTGTGACTTGGACTATCTGCCATGGATTTGTCAGTACACGCCATCCAACTGCGGCAGTCCGGACAAGCAGGACAACTCAACCATTATGGAACGGGACTACCGCGTCGGTCGCAGCATCACATATCAGTGTCCGGTCGGACACATGCTCGATGGTCCGAAGCTGCGCCTTTGTCAGAGCGACGGCTTCTGGAGCGGATCGCCGCCAGCATGCAAGTACGTGGACTGCGGGCCACTCATTGACGTTGTGCACGGGCGCGTCCTGTTCATCAACGAGTCTCGCACCACTTTCAATGCGTCTGCCAAATACATTTGCGACCGAGATTATACGCTGCTTGGCAATGAGACGCGCGTCTGCCTCGAAAACGGGACCTGGAGTGCCGAAGAGCCAAAATGTCTGTACAAGTGGTGTCCAGAACTGCCTCACTTGCCTAACGGATGGCTCAACGTGACCAATCGCACCGAGAATGGTGTGGCCACGTACGATTGCTACGCTGGACATAAACTGGTCAATAACAGAACGCGTCAATGTCAGCTGGGCGGAATCTGGACGGGAGAAGAACCGCTCTGTAAATGTGAGTGGTCAAATTGCGCTTTTGCGGCCTCACGGCCTCTGTTCGCTACGGGTCCGAATCCCCCTATTGGTCATCGGGTCAAAAGATGGCAATTATTATTTTATAATTTCTCCTTGACACGCTTCCCATTGATGCCACTAATTACTACCTTCGCACCTTATCTCTTATCTTTCCATTCACTCACAATCAGATATTGACTGTGGAGTCCCTCTCGATGTGCGCAACGGCCGCTATGGCCTACTGAACGGTACCACCACCTACGAAAGTGTTGTCAAGTATGAGTGTCACGAGAACTACACGATCGTCGGAAGTGAACTCAGGAATTGTACCGAACACGCGACCTGGGCTGGCACCGAACCGACATGCAAATGTGAGTTGACGTCGACAATTCATTAGGCACTCGATCTCGATCTCGATCAGTCGATCAGAGAATTTCTTACCTCCTCTCGCTCGCCACTCATCCATCACATTCAATGGCATA
>JAGGCA010002814.1:0-13170 GCA_022876805.1 Osperalycus tenerphagus | reverse complement strand
AAAAAGGACCACTTTTCACGCTAAAATATGGCAACCGATATCTTCGAGCCACAATACATTGAAAACTGGCCTTGCGTGTCTCGGTGACCAGTCTGTATCGGGGATTACTAATGGAACGATGTTAGGTCGAGCAAGGCACATTTGTGTCTCTCGAGAACCAAATTAAATTTACCGTGCGTTACCAAATTCGACAAATGTGCCCGTTTATCGCAGCTGCTGCGATGATCATCCTGATCTGTTACACGAGAGAAATTTTATGAAATTTATGAAACTATAATTTTTGGGCCTCACTGTCGTTAATTTCCACTACAGTGATCTCATTAGAGGCGAAACTCTTTCCCATAACAGTTATATTTGATGAGCAACGAATTGCTCCTCGCAATAATTCTATTAGAACGAGCTCAGAACAATTGCTTTTGTCGCATCGTAACCATTACCATAAAGACGATGAGTCGCGACGCTAAATTGAGCAAAGGTTCAGCCGACATACTCACGAAGATCGTCTGAAGAGATGCCGGCACGATTGAGTAAAATTTTGCAATGACAAGATGTCTTCTTCATTATCGTTAGGAAGAGAGTCCAGTGAACTCTGAAACAGTTACCATGTCGGTCTATCTATCTTGACGTCGTTTTGCTGCTCTTTTATCGTGTCCGCTCGTTAATATCGTTCTGGTGGTCACTGGCCAGTAGCGTCTCATCAACTCTTTTTGCGCGTCTCTAACGACTTGTCCATTATGTTTGTGTAGTCAACTAGTGCGAGTGCTGTCGAAAGTTTTGTTAGCAGCACTCTCATCGTCAGTTTCACTATCAAGGTCCGTCTTCATTCGAGAGACGAGCACGCATACTGAGCGATTGTAGACATGAACTTAAATTGAACCGTCCAAAATCGCCGATGCTGACTTAACATGATTTGCCGATTCAGTCATCACGGCGGCATTTCACATGATCGCGAAATCAGTCCCCGATCCGCCATTATAGGATTAGAAGAACTCAATTTTCGGTGGGGAGAATACAGAGTACTGTAGACTAACTGTAACTCTGTACTGACTTATAGTGTGGGTGGGGAAGAGACGCAAAGGATTGATTGATTGAGATGAGTCTGCGATGCACAATGAAACGACATTCGCTTGAATGGCGGACAGATGACCGGCAAGTTAATGCCATTTGTTTTGTTTTTTCTTTGTCGTCATTTGTCACAACAATAGCGCTACAAACGAGCCGACTTATTCGTCTTCCCTGGTACTAATTGGTGTGGAAGATGGAATGTCAGTAAAAGTAACGGTAATGGCGAACTGGGCTCCTCAGTGGCCACTGACCGGTAAGGTCCTTTTCGATCATATGTAGTTATAATCGGTCTGTACATAATTCTATTGGTTGAATACCGACACGATAGACACAATTCTGTTCATCTTTTCAGGTGCTGTCGGGACCATGGTAATGAAATGAATCAGATGAATGAATGCCGAATAAAGATAGAATGTTTAGTGACCCTCCTTCTTTTCTGTAGATCACTGCAAGTACACGATCGCGCCGTTCGAATGGAAATATCGTCTATTCAATTATCGATTTCACACGGCGTCGCATTGTGACTGCGACGAGAGGCAAGTATTGTAACTATATCACCATACATACACCCTACCATTATCACCGTCATCCGAACTTGTGCTGCGCCTCCGTTCCTACCATAATCGGCAATGAATATCCAGGCGCTATCTTTTTCCTCGTTGCGAGATTTGCGATAAAAGCAAGATGATCGTAAGCACTAAGCTCGTGGTTATGGAAACGCGCACAATAAATTCGCCTAACTCAAATATCCTTTCTGTCATTGATTGCGCTCAGTTCGTCCGAGCAAGACGATTATGAGTGCTAACAGAACAGAACAGAAGCATCTCTTTAGCTTAACTGACCTCGCACGACAGTCACTGTCCAGCCTTGTCATTCTTGTCCATCTCCTTATCCTGTTGTTCTGGTCGGGTGCGTTGCGCTCCACTCATTAGGAAAGTAGACCGCACGGCACCGACCAAATGGATGGATGGATAAAAACCTTCCCATCTTCCTTCCCTTTTATCTTTTGCGCTTCTTCTCGGTCTGTCATCAAAAACTTTCTATAAGCTTACCGTCATCGAGTTAATTCTTTTCTGTCTTGCTTTTAGCGGGCTAATTCCTGTCATAGCAGATATTATTTCGCATTGTCTTCAGTAATCATTTCTCTTGTCCAGGTTTCGGTCATGTCTGAAGCGATCGAACACAGGCACATCAAATCTGGTCGGCAAATTGTTCTTCAATGTTGTTCAAACAAAATGTTTCCTATTCAAGAAAGAGAAAGTTTGCGTCAAACGATCGTGGTGGGGAAAATGCATGAAACAGAGGAAGAGGAAAAAAGCGTATTTCAGAAACGGTCTCAGTTATTAGGACACAAGTACTAAGATCACTACTCATTATTAATTCAGTTTCATTGCTTCGTCACAATGACCATTGATTTTCATTGTATTTACATAACTGCCAATCAAATCATCTACGTAGAAGACACTGTAGATCAGTACAGAACAAATTGTACTTAATTAAGTTACTCAGCTTGTTGCATGCATGTGTGAGACTGTCAACATCATTAAATGTGATTATTCGTGCCATGTGCTGTTCACTTGGCTACGGCCGCCGGCGATCAATCACTCGACGTCTTCTAACGACTTGGATTCATCAACTTTCGTGTGCTTTTTCGAAGTGCAAGCATTCTACCTCGCATCCTGTTTATTGTTTACTTTACGCTTTGATTGACGCCCTGGTCATTCCGGAACTGACCTTCGCATGACCCCGTTTCTTTGACACAACCCCAAGCCGGCACCAATACAAAACAATTTCTGCAAATCGGACAGACCGTACTGGTCATTCGCTCCAACGATACCAAGTATAAAGGACGTTTTGCTTTTGACGCTTCAACTACAGAACCTGACCACTGTTGCGAATCTAGTTAACAGAATTGGAACTTCACAATGGACTATAATGTTGAATTAATTTTGGTGATCCTGATCGCGACTGTGACCCGCGTTATCGGTCTCGAAGACGGGATTGCATTTTCGGCTATTAGGGGAAGCCGAAACGGGCCCTATGTTAGTTTTCAAGCTTCTCTTCTTGAGAACAACAAGGTAAAAATTGTATTGCATAAGCACATATCGATTAGCGATTAAGGTTCTGTCATTTTCGTTTCTATTTCTTGCAGGCTGAATTCAATTCGCTCTATGGCGTTTTCAAGTGCACCTCGCCGGGTCTTTACTTCTTCTCGTTCACAGTGATGTCTCAAAAAGAAAGCGAAATTCGCGTCAGTTTACGAGTAAGAACACTTCTCATCGAAAAGCAAGAAATCAGTTTACTCTGGTTATTATTTCTGCCACAGGTAAACCGCGTCCCAGTAGTGACAGCATTCGCAGGGTCACCGTCTTCATTCAATTCAGCGTCCAACTCTGCCCTTCTACAATTAGAGAAAGATGACATCGTCTATCTGTTTGTTGAAGAAGGTGAACTCTACGAATCTTCGGAAGTGAGTCGCGCATACACAACGTTCATCGGCTATCAAATCACGAAAGAAGAAGGTCGCGGATTCTTTTCCTCTTTAATCGGGCGAAATGGTGGACTACTGATGGGAGAGAGTGCCGTGACTGGTGCTACATCAGTGGTGGCACATGCGGACGAAAATGACCAGATATACGATCTACTCAAGTGATGAAATAACATTGTGCATGGTATCCGGCACGTCGGCCGTGATCATCACACCGTTTAACAGCGCGGCTAACGCTCATAAAGTAATAAATACGTTAGTGACCAGAACATATCACAGCAGATCTGTCGTTACGTCAACTTTGCTCATGTCCTCGTGCTTAATAAACTCCATCAAATGATTCACACTCTTGGCGTTAATGAAAATGTTGATTTTCTCAGTTGGCCCGCTGCTGAGTTTGATTAGTTGGCCTGGTTAGTGAAACGAAACGTTAGTGGTGAATTAGTAAGTATCAGTATCGCGTTGATAGCTTACCTGATGCATTGTCCAGCCGGTAGAAATTCTTCTCTCCGATATCTTCAACTTCAATGGCAATGTTGAGATCTTTCGAAACAAAGGACGAGTACTTATTGGCAATCTCTTGCAGTGATTTCATCAGATTTGGCCATTCGATGCTCGTCTCACAACCCACAGAAGGTGCTTCTGCGAACGGTGCGTTTGCAAGATGCACATTTTCGCAAAATGCATTTAATAAGCTGCTCGGACCAGGACCAGGCTGACTTGTTTCCTTCTTTTCATCCATATTGAAGTATCCCTTCAAAGCTGACACGATTGGATTGAGAGGATCGGCGCGATGAACAACGTTGAATCTTGGCCTGCATGAACGCAACAGATATCAAATAACAAACTCAACGCACATCGGATTTACATCCAACACTGAATTTAATCTTACATGTCAGTAATGTTCAATTCCCATCCCCAATTGCTCAAGTAAATGTTCACATTCTGCGCGAACTGCTTCACGATCACGTCTGTCTTGCCCTCAAAATCCTCAACATGAGTTGATGCAACCATGTTCGTAAACGACAATCGGACAAACTGCGGAAGAACGAAATTATTAGCCGAAATTAAGCGGTTGGCTGACTCGTGGATAGTGTCGGATCGGTTACCAGTTCCGAATTGAATTTGGCGTCCTTTAATTGCATGCAACTTCGAATGGCATTCGCCAGGACGAGGTACCCTTTGAAAGGGGCTATCAAGCGAATGACAGAGCCGTCGGTAGTCAGCAGTTGGCTAGCATCTTCACCGACAACGATCTCGTGTCGATTCAGATCCAAAACGTGTACCTCGTCTATGCACGGAAATGTCAGCATGAGTCCTGGTCCACGAAGCGGGAGGCGCTGACCGAGGCGGAATACAACGCATCTCTACAAGTTGTGGACAACACATTAATCAAATTTACATTTTCTCCAATTTAGAGCCCGCGTTAATCGCGATCGAGAATCTGCACTACCTGAAGAGGTCGAATTGATTTGATGCAGAACCACGCACTGATGGGCAAAGTGACCAGGAATATAACGAAGAGCGGCGTGATGATCACCCACCGGACGGCTGTCTGGCACCAACCATTATCGGTGCGAGTCGATGGCCCACGAAATGGGTGCTGCATGAAACCATCGCTGGTCGTCGTGTACAGATCGCTGTCCACGTCGTAACTCGGCACCGATGAGTACTGGAATACCGATTTGTACTGGAAAGCGGACGACGTGGTCATGACTGTGCTCACGTACCAAGATGTTATTGATGAAATAATTAAATCAATATTAAATAAATCATTTCAGCGACGAGCGAAAGTAAACAAAGCGCCGCGCTAAATACGAAAGCGCGACGCGACCACCAAAAGCTCTCATCAAGTCGCACATTTATTTGGTTGGTTTTAATCGCCAAAGACCATCGTTCAGGTAGTGCACATTCTCGATGGCTATACCGCGATTAACACGGGCTCTGAATTGGATAAGTAAGAGGTTGATTAACGCGTGTCCCAAAACTCTTAGAGAGAAACTCACATGTCCCGTGTGGACATTTTCAACACTCCAACGGCCAAGGCGTGGTGCTTGCCTTCAGCGATGATGGTGACGACCTGGCCGGACTGCAGATCATCGGTCATGGCAGCGCCTTTCGATGTCAATCCAGGACACATTATATTAGCGCCACTCAACACGAACGAGATCGCGCCCCGGTCCACCTGCATCAACGGGCAAATGAACGGATCTGGGAGGAGTAAGAAAACAATCTAAACGATCTACAAAATGCCTGTTTGTCATTCTTGGCTAGTTTACATTTATGAATCAATTTTAGTGTCGGGTAATAAGGTCCTTCTCGCTGGCGGAAGAAGAGATGATCGCCGTTCGGTGATACCAGGATCTCGATGTGTTCGTGGCTGAAACACACACAATTAAAACATGCCGGTCAATTGAGTGACATCGCCGAGTGGCATCTCAGGCACAGTGATGGCATTCCGTACCATTTGGCGATACGAAGCGGCTCCTTCTTGGGCAGGATCTGATCGATGTACTCATCTATGTGCGGAAACTGTTCAACGATCTTGTTCTTGATTCCCTTCTGTATGGATGTCTTCAGTTGTGTCACGCCTGACACGCTGCTCTCTTCGAATCTGCATGAGAAGAGGAGGCAACTAATCAATTAACCACTTCAAATGAACGGATACCAACTTCTTGAACATGATTGCCGGTCGCAATTAAACGAAACGAAACCAGCACGTTGAATGTGCCACCACATCGCCATCTGTGCGATGTCAGCTGCTGGAGCGCTTCAATTGATCTTCGATGTCCACATTTCTGGTCTCTTCTGACGATTTCAGGATGGACAGTTGTTCGTAGTACGATTTGGGTATCTAATTACGTCGCAGAATTAGATGCTGATGCCATAGAGACCTGACGAATCAAGTCGACAAGGTACCCGGAAGTGGGAATGTTGATTCAATCAACTTGATTGATTCCATAGAATATGAAATGAACTCGCATAGAGATTTTCGCGTTCAGGACTGACGAAACGAACGGAAGAGATGCGGGCACGAACGAGAGACTCATCTATTTCTTATTTGTGCGCTTCTACTTTTGAATTAATTGGAGAGCCGAACCCCAGTACTTCAATGGCGGGTCGACTGGTGGTAATCCGTGCAGCATGCTCCGGACGTTCACCAGGCATTAAAAAATTAAAAATACAGAGTAACCCTCTGCTATTCTGAGTTTTTCAAACACTTTTCAGTCGGTTTCAATTTTGATGCGCTTCGAATCTTCAGTTCAATCTTTGTTGTTATACACATAGGGATTGTAAACTTGAAATTTTTATAACTCTTCAATCATACTTGCTACGTACTGTAAAAATTTTTTCACCAGGACACGAGGAACCCATTTTTTAAAGTTTCTAAAGGACAATTCTTCTACTATACAACAATGGAGCACGTAAGGGACATGACACCTAACGCACAAGTTAGAGCATTTTGTCTGCTAATTCACCTGAGAAGTTGGACACAAATGATGACATTGCAGTCCAAAGTAATTTAGCAATATGTGGATTGATACAGTGATATTACATCACCTTTCCCAGCAAAATCTATGGGAAAATTACTTTAGGGGTACGTCACCAACTTAAACATATCAGAGACGCACCAAAGAGGAATTTGTTGATATTTGGCACGGTAGTACCACAAATGTAAACGAGTTGTTCCACATTTGTGCTCATCACATAATCATGAAGGTTTTCGTGCAGGGTTTGCAAACCAAAAATTACACTTATTCGATTTATTGTTTTTGGAAACTTTTAGTCGGAGGGGTCCAAACTAGCACGAAAAAATGTATAAAAAGTGTTTGAAAGCTTTTAGCACAGATATCCTATGGTCAGTCTGGTCAGTCTCATGTCTGGTGCGAACACAAAACAGGTCAACAAAATTCACCATCGTCGTGTTACGTAATAGGATTAAATTGTTGAGTGTTTGAAAAACTCCTCATAACCCTCTGTAGTTTTAACATGTTGACCCAGAGAGGCCACAACAGGATGTCAACCTGATAAGAACAGGAACTTTACTTTGATCTTAGCCAAAAGGCTGAGAAGCGATACTGAGCGAGTGTCAGGAGCAGTGGCGAGGCATTCATCGTGATGGCAGCCTACAGCCACCCACTATTTTCAATATGATACGACGGACAATTCCTGGTGATATCACAAATTGAAGTGCTGCATCAGATAGAATGACTGTTAGTGCACGGTTTTCATTTTAAATCTGATGTGATACTGCCAGGACATAAGCGACATAAAATATTTAAATAGTACTGAATTAAGATTTGGCAACACGCTGCTTTCTCAAATGAAACGCACGCATAACGTTCAGCAAAACGTAAATGAAACGTTTCTTCATTGACAAATTGCGATTTGCGACTGGAATAGAACTAACTTTTAATTAACTTAAACAGTAGTTCACAATTACAAAACAAATGTCGATTGACTCGAGAGAACACCGGAAGTTGGGTTGATTATTATTACAAGTCAGACTATTTCACAAAAACTTTGCTCTCAATTCTCTGTATACGTGCAATGTGTAATGGGTTTAATTAACAAAACTGTGTTCGCGAATGACGTCTCGACCGCGTTGACACCCGGAAATCGTCAACCGAATTACGGTGGCGGTCGAGACGTCACGCATTGCATAAAGCTGTGTGATGCGTTCTCCTGGTGAGTTGGCGACTAAAATCGTTAAGTAGTGACCAAACTGTGGTCTGGAAGAGTGTCTTCTGTGCTAATTGTAAGCTCCCCAGTGATGATGTGCACTCGATGACGGTGATGTTGGTGTCGGTGGAGCGGCCGCATTAGCACCGTTCTTGTACAGATGGTAAGCGGCCGCGTACGGATCGACCAGGTGGTGGTAGTGATGAGCATGTGGATGGTACGCGGGAGAGACGACTTGCGGCTTCAGGATCGGAGGAGTCTCGCGGATGACACTAATGTGACGAAGAAGATTTGATGCGGGAGTCGTTGGGGGTGATGAATTGAGCACCGCTGATGGTAGCGCAGCGGCAGACGGCGGTGAAGGTGACTTCTGGCAGGAAATAAATGCTTGAAAACTTATGCCATACGTATTTGTATGGAGTTAATGCTCACCTTCCACGGTCGGACGGGACTAGAATTGAAACGTCTTCGTTTGGCACCTTCACTCGTGCTCGTATTAGGCGAGCCCGGTGGCGAACCGTTGGCTGCATTCAGGGGTGCCGCGTTCGGCTCGCTTGACTGGGGCGGCAAGTGAGACTGAGATTGTGATTGGGACTGGGAGTGCTGCTGCTGGTTTTGGGTCGATGGCGGACCATCACTGTCGGGCGATGGTGTCGACCGCTTGTTGCTGTTGTTCGGTGGTGACCGTTTAGTGGGTGGTGTTGATGGCGAATTGTTCGATGATGATGATACACCGCCGTTCAGTTGACTCGCGTCCAAAATGACATTTTCGTATTGCATTCCACTGTTGAGAAATTCAAATTTCATATCAGTTCCTCATTCTGAGATGATCTAACCTGATCACGTAATTGACGCAAATGATGCTCTGTTCTTGCTCTTCGTTGGTATTGTTCGCGTTGTTGCTGCCCGAACTTGTCTTGTGACTGCTGCCGTTGTTACAGATTAGTGTCGCGCACGTCTGCATCCAGGTATATCCGCCGCATTTGTTGATTATTCGATAGTAATTCGACATCACCTGCCCTTTGTGGATCACTAGAAAGAAAACGAATATTTTTCTCGAGTTCTATCACAGATACTTTCATTACTCACGATCGAGATGACACTTCCTGATCTGCACCACATCTTGACCGTGCACCAAGCTATACATGTTGCGACCGCACAGTTCCTCGGCCGTGTAATCTAGGAGCTCAGACACTCTGCCAAGGCAAGCGAAATCACCGGAAATGAATCACGCGAAACTTCTTCGAAGACGCAGAAACTCACCTTGGTTCACAATGAGCAATTTTGAAATCGAGACCCAACCGAGTGACAAACATATCGGACTCCAATCTGAGCTCATTGACCGACGGCGGTGGCAGAGCGATGGCAACGGCCACCATCCCGATGATCTTCTGCGATGAGTTCGGCTCCCTCCGTGGTTGAATCTCGGGACGCAGGTGAGCGACTATGTGAACGACACGATAGCCACTCGACTTGAAATGCTGACATCCACGTTTGGTCAGCGTTGACTTCATTCGAATGCAGAACTGTCGCTCCATCGTGTCATTGGCATTGGTCAAAGTGATGTGGTTATTGGTCGAGTGATTGAATGGCGTGTCAGATTCATTACTAGTGTTGGAGCCGACCGATGCGGGTGGTAACGGAGATGAGCTTAACTGAGATCCTGAAGCAATTCCTGGAACAAAGAGCACACGATTAGAGCTAATTATGCAAGAAGCTGATCTTGTTTCTCTGGAGCAATTTCTTCTCTCTTACCTAGCTGTTCAGCTAACTCGGCATGATCTTGTTGATGAGTGTAATCAAAAACAGACGAGCCCGTCATTTCCACTTGACTCAAACCCAGATAAATCGAAACAGTTTCGGAGATGTACAGAAATCGTCCATCGTATCCGAGAGCGAATGCAAAACCATCGAGTGACTGAAGGATATGCGTACCTTGGTGAAGCTCGAATACGTTGCCTGACAGAGAAAACGCGATCAGACACGCAATTAGACAGTCGCGAAATTCAATTAAATAGCTACTATTGCGAGCAACTCAACCCCGCAGCAATAATGTAAATGATTTCCTTTTAATTAGCGCAGTCCATCATAGGAGTAACACGATTGTAGCGAATTTATGCACTGACCCACGACGCTCGTATCTCGTTTCCGTCAATCAGCTACGGAAATTATCAGGACCAAGTTCGTTCGTTGTCATCGTCACACACAGGAAACGACATGAATTCGGGTGACGACTCTCCGACACGACGGACTTGATTGCGTTCATTATCTTTCGTCGGCGAGCCGGTCCCCGTATTTCTGCCTGAGCCACCACCACGACTCACCCACCGTCGAACAGAATTTCTTAAGTGAAGCATTAATAACTCGATTATTTCGTGAAATGTCAACGTGGGGTGAACATATCAATCATAATCAACTTTCGTAAATCCTTTTTGCTTCTCGCCGCCGTCTCTCTTCGCACACACTTTATTGCATTTCATCTCCCCGCTCAGTTGCGGTCTCGGCAGCCACCTTCTGCCATTATGATGGTCTCTCTCGTCCCCCCGAAATCAGATTCATATGGGCTTACAAGAATATTGTTCTGTTCGGTATCATAATATTGTCGGAATTACGTACATAAATATTATGAAAATAACCGACCGCCGATACCGCACATGAACATCACCGCGACTGTCACCCATCGTAAGTAGCATGGCGAATATAAATTGTCGATCGTATCACTTTCAATGGAGCAAAATGCAAGCGAAATGAGTTTTTCGGGACGACTTTCATTTTCGTGTCGATCTCGATTTTATGCGTTACTCAAGTGAACATAAAAAATGACTGTCACACTTTATCAATGTGGTGCACGACAAAATAGTCGCTTTGTTTCGGAAATGAGTTGCTCGCTTCGACACCATCGAACCGAACTGGGAATGTGTTTTATCGGAATTTTATACTTACATGATTTGCTCGCCTTCAGAGCGTTGTTTCCGTTAATTGGCTGCGTCCAACTCGGTTCCCCATTGAGTGTGAAGTCGCGCAATTTCAAGTAGCTGATGGTGAGCCGAATGATCGACGCTTTATCTAAAAAATCTACTCGTTATTGCAACAACGACTGTTGAGCACGTTGACGACGAGCACAATTTGTTTACCTAACTGGGAGGTGATCGCCGCCGGAAGTGGTAGCATCTTGGCTAGTTCGAGTAAAATGAACAATATTCAAATTGGCGCTCACTTATTACCGGCGAGGAAGGCAATCGAGCAAGAAGAGGCGAACCGATTAAGTACCTTACCTAGTTCGTAAAACTCGTGATTCTCTTTGCCTCTTCGCGATCGAGCCGCTAGAATTTAATTTAATTGGCACTCTAGTTATAAGCTCGGACTGAATTGATTAAATACTTACCATCGCGACTCTTCTCCTTTCTCATCTCAAGAATCCTAATTTGGTAAGACAAAATAAATAGTTACACAAATCAGAGAGAAAGAGGAAGATGAAATGATAGATGAGCGGGTTGACGAAATGTTAACGAACTGATCGATAGGCTGATTATGTTTGACAATTCAATGCTCGCCTCGATAACAAGTCGAGGAGGTACAGACAGATCAGAGGTCGTCCGATGCATGAATATGAAGTGAAAAGTGATCGGAACGAGGAGTCGATGAGATGGGAGAGATAGTAGAGGACAAGAAGAGCAGGAAGATGCGGCGATGAACAGGGGACGAGTAAATCGAGATGCAGCTCGAGTGGCATACGTACGATGATTACACGTAATTAACATTCAGTTCACATTGCGCATTATTTTGGCAACCGAACAGTTTCTCTGCTCGTCTTTCTCTTCATGAGCATCGACATCGAGTCTCTTCAAGATCCATGCACCACACAATGCTTACTATCTAACGATATTTGAATTCAGGACATGCACGTCGTCAATGCACCCGGCGTGACGTGCATGGCAACACTTAACTTATTGTGCTAATAAAGTAAATGCTCGGGGAGGGATTCGATATTCGGGCGCGAGGGGATGTCGATGTTGGGCGATGATTGTGATCGCGCTAAGGAAAATAACGGCGAATTTCGGATCCTCAGAGCCTGGCGGAAAGCGGTGGGCGATGGGTGATGGGCGATCGAGAGCGTCGCACACAATTAACACGCGATCTTATCGACTTGATTGAATTGTAAATTGAGCTAAAATAAGTGTTCTGGGAGTCGGACGATTGTTTAACACGGGCGATGGTCAGCGAGTGGAGTGCAGGTCACTTCGGGTAATGGCATCGATAATGGTGTGAAACAAAGAATGCGCTTGCCGGCCGGCGAACTGAAGATGGCCGTAAATGCTAATCCACCTCGCGTAAGGCTCTTGAAGCCATTCTCTCTATCGAAGTGATCATGAGCCTGGACTTATCCTAATGCGGAATCTGAATGAATGATACTGGCATTGAATAGAGTGTGAGTGCTCTCTTGCTGTCTATCGCTTTCACCCAATTCACTGCACTCACAACCGCTTTTGCATCGCAATCTAATTTACTGGCTGCCACTCGATCGCAATTGCTGAGTTCAGTTCAGTTTATTACTTAACTGCTCGCGATTATATACCGTATAAAATAAATGTTGGTGACGAGACTCACCCTCTATTAGCAATTGACGGGCGACATTTGTTTCGCCCAACACACATTCAACACAACGCACTCTGTGCACTGTTCATCGCATTGTTCAGCATTTTGATAATTAATGCTGTTCGTTTGTAACGGTCGATGGCGGATTCTCGAAACGAAACATGAAGTGGAAACGTGCAGCCAGAATCGGGCATTGCCGTCAGTAGTTGATGGTCTATCGTTAGGCTAGTTTGTTAGTTTCGTGCAGCCGACTCGTTGGTGTTAAATAAAGCGAAAATATAATTTTCTTGGCTCAAGTCTCTAGTGGCGAGTCACTCTTCTCATTCTCTTTTCTCTCT
>JAGGCA010002793.1:1172-17175 GCA_022876805.1 Osperalycus tenerphagus | reverse complement strand
TAGGACCCAGGATAGGACCCAGGATAGGACCCAGGGTAGGCCACTGGTTGCGACTGGACATGCTGTTGCTGCTGGTAATGCATCCCTGTTCCTGGTGGAGCTCCATACTGTGGATAAGGCATAGCAGACTGATGAGGAACCATCCCAGGTGCTGATGGCTGAATGGGGTAAGTGTACTGCTGGACGGGATAAGGCGACTTCTGGACAGGGTACGGAGGTTGACCTGCAGAGAGTATCGTTAGATGACCGAATGTCGCATAATTTAGTACTAAGTTGGTACTACCAACCTCTCTTGGACATCGTGCGCAGTTATTGTGTGAGAAAACGTCAATTACACGTCAATCAACAAACGCGAATCCTATCACAAGATCTTTATAATCGTACGACGTACGATTGTTCCGAGTAGATCGAATATCAAATATTCAGTATCGAACAGGAACCGATAGGATCGATTTTTCGAGTCTCTTAAATCGATACTACCGGTATCAAGAAGCATCGTCAACAAGACATCGAACGTTAATCAAGAATCTGGTCGTCCTGGTCACACGATTGACAGTGAGCACACCGATCCAACCACCATCAGTTTGTCCTCTGTCTTCGCGTCGACCTCCACTCAATGTCAGCGAAGCCAGCACCGAAACGTGCGGCCAAAGCCAAGGTGTTGGCACCCGTGGCCGGCAATTTGATCGCTCTCGGCACGAGTAACGTGGGCACTTCCGGCACTCAGACTTCGGTGGCCGGCAAACGAGAGTCTCTCGCTTCCTCCAATCCGATTGCCAAAAGGACCAAACTCCTGGGTCACACGCATCTCACACGCAGTTCGGGTGCCATCCAGCAGAGAAGAGAATCTGGTGAATACTGGGATGAATGCGCCATCGAAGTGGATCCCGGCGACCTCCTGCATCGCGTCCTGGAAGCTGAGGACCTGAATAACGACGAGCGCGTCGAAGGACTGCTTTGTGGTGCTGTCAAACAACTAAAAACATCTCGAGCCAAGCCTGATCCATGTCTCTGTCTCACTCTCGTCTATCTGGCCAAGACACGACCACTTGTCTTCTGCACCGAGATCGTTGTCGAAGCCTTCTGCTCACTTCTCAAACGCGACACGGGTCTCAACTTGAAGGTACCGAAAGGAAGCAATTTGGTGTCATTGCTCGCTGCCAATATCTTGCTGGCCGCGTACCACGATGAGAGTTCATGGCCGGATACGTTTCTCAAGGTGTTCATCGAAGATTCTTTGGGTGACCGAGTTTGGGTCGATCAGGATGATTGCAAGGGTTTTGTTGAGAACATTCTGACAGCGTTTAATACGAAAATGCCGTCGAAGAGTTTGCTGACTCAAGAGACACTTATATCACCTGCCATCGGCAAGACTAAGAGTGATTCACCGACGTCGGCAAGTCCTATTCATGGTGTTGCTCCTGCGCCCAGTTTTGTTGGGAGTGCTACTGAGGATATGTTTGAAGATGCATCGTCATCAAGCTTGCAGTTCAGTTACGAGATGAACGAACATCTGGTCAACATCGATGTCAAGCCGAGGTACACGCATAACCGCGAATTTGTCAACCAGTACGTTTCGGATGTGATTAACGAGCAGTTAAATCGAAGGCAGTCGCCCACTGATGTGAACAGGAATACTTTGAAACTGTAAGCAATGCCAATGATGCCTGATAATTCTTTTGATTCGAGTGAAGATTTAATCTTTTTTCATTTACCAACGATAAGACTCATGGCGACGTGTGGTATGGATTCCGTTCGGCTTTTGGTTGCGCAAAAATTAGAGCTGTGGCTCGCCAATCCAAAGGTAAAAAACTTTCGATTGATATATATACCATTGATTAGTGGGTCTAACAACCTTGACACGTTACAGTTAACGCGATTAGCGCAAGATCTGCTTCTGGCTGTATGTATGAACTGCACTGAAAATGACGTCGAAATAATCACTATGCTCGTCAAGATGCGACTCAAGACCAAGCCACTTGTCAATCACTTTGTTTTCTGCATCAGAGAATTCCTGAATCAACGTGAGGGTGCCCTGAGCGTGGTCTTGAAGCATGCAATACTGAACGAATTGTCAACGACGAGAAACTTGAACAACATGCAACTCATTTCAGTAATGTTTCAACACTCACCCGATCGAGCAACGCGGGCCTTGGCATCGATCTTTCAAGAATTACTGGCACATAAAGAGGATTACTTGCGTACGAGTGCATTGCGAGTGCTGCTCAGAGAGATAGTGCGAACTCTCCGCTTCGAGCTCATCAACTTCCCACAGTTCGCTAACTGGCTAACGGAAGAATGCGCAGCATATTCAGAAATTGATCATTCAGACTTCACAGCTCTACGAGATCGCATCCTGGCCAGCACTGTTGACCTTATTACGTTAACCGTATTCTTGAGTGTGACTCCGTCGGTGAAAGAAGCAATTTCCACATCGAAGCCCGATCGCCGGGAAATTATTCGTAACTTCCAGATGAACATCGCTCGTATTCAGTGTAATTCCGTGAAGTTCATGCAGACTACAGTCACGAAAATTTTCCGACCCGATCGAACGGAATTCATGCATTGCTTGAACAAATTGCTTTTCATGGAGTCGAGCGACCAGTACTTCAGCAAAGACAACTGGCCTCCAGAGAATGAGAGAAATTTCTTGTTCCGCCTGTCGTCAGAAGTGCCACTCTTGGAAGAAACTCTGACACGAGTGCTCAGTATGGGCATGTCGAAGGATCATCCACTCAATTCGAACGAAGCCATTGAAGTTTGTGACACTCTCATAAAGCGAGCTGCTTGTGTCTGCGAAGCTGACAGTCGAACGTATCCAACACTTTCCGTGACGAGTACGCAGGTGATTAACATGTTGTTGCAGTGCACAGCTTACCGTCATCCGGAAAACATAACACTTCCGTTCGGTTATGTTCCGCCAAATTTGGCAATAAGCGACATGTACTGGAAAGTCTGGATTCAGCTTCTCATCTTAACCGCTCACAATCCGGAAGGTACGTCGTGTTAGAGGGACAGACTTAATGTGTTAGTAGTCTAATCGCACTGTTTTACTTTTCTTTACAATTCGGAAGTGTTCGGAAGAATTTCTTGGGACAACTATCCGACGCTTGCTATTCTCATCGAGATGACCATCACGAATCATTTCGAATTTCCTCCGCCTTCATATCCGAATGATGACTTGATCAATAGGGAACATCTGGTGAGCAATGAAGAAAAGTTGCAGATTCTCGAGTTCGAGTCTCATTTGGCTGCAGCATCAACTAAAGTCCAAATCACCGAAAGCAACAGTCATCTTTTGTCGAGAGTAATTAAGTTGGAACCGTTCGGTCTGGCTCGACGACCCCCGTCTTCAGTGCTGGAACAAGTAAAGCAATGGACTGCATCGCTGAAACTCGGTCATTTATTGTGTCAGAGTCGAAATCCAGATTTCTTACTGGAAGTAATTCAGAGGCAGCACAAATTGACCGACGGATCTTCGTCGCTATCCACTATGCCATGGTTGACTGAATTGGTTGAATCGAATGAGAATAATTTCGGCATGTTGCCAGTGCAGTGCTTGTGCGAATTCCTGTTGGGACAGATTCACGATGAAGAGAGGCTCACTATGCAAAATGATGCTTCGAAAACGGACAGGAGTCGACGGAAGGACAAGCGTCGAAAGTTGGTGAAGTTGATAGCGCACTTGGAAAGTACCGTGCAGAGTGATTTATCATCAGCCAGGGAGATGATTCAGTATCTCATGAAGCGGCTAAGTTCTCAGCAATTGGGAGCACGCGAACTAGCGTCAAAGGCGCTCGCACTTGTGTTCAATTCTGCATCCGCTATTTCTGAAGATGAGAATGTCGATCTCAATTTCGTCAACTTGCGATCGTGGTTACTGGAACGACTGCCATCTCTCCCGCATTTTGATGTCATCAAAGAGTCTGTTTGTGCATCTCTTCGTCTGGCGATTTTAGTGGGTAAGTAAACAACTCAACTAAAGTTTTTATGAAACTCAACTGTCTGTGGACATTGTACTAATAATCACTTTATTCACTCTGTTTTACTTAGCGAATCCGCATGCACTCTGCAGCTATCTTGAATTTCTGTCGAAGTACGGCGACAATGGAAGCGCTTCACTTGCCGATGGCCTCGCTCACTTGCTCATCGACCGTTCTGTGACAGTGAAGTATCTCGTGCAGAAGAATGATCTGCGTGAAGTATTCATGTCGTCGAGCTTGAAGATATTCAACTCCTACTTGGCAGCAGTGAAGCGACCATCAAAAGGTGAAATTATATGGTCGGATATGCAAGATCAAGTCTTAATCCAGTGGTCTAATACCGACGAAGTAGCGGACATCAACATTACTGTCGTTCACGCCATGATGGTCTTGTTAACTTTCGGGGCGACTGATTCTTCTAGTGACCAATACGAACAGTTGCTCACGACTTGGTTTTGTGAGCCGCCACCGCAATCCTTCCTGGTTGATACTTCGGAAGAGGCATTGCTGATACCTGACTGGCTCAAGCTGAAGTTGCTTCGCTCGTCAGATGCGAGACTCGTGAATGCGGGCATGAAAGACTTGGAACCTTCGCAACTGACTTTGTTCATTCAATCGTTCGGGTTGCCTGTGTCATCGGTCGAGAGACTTCTGCAAGCACTCGATGTTGCTACCGAATATGATGCCGAATTAGTTCGTGCTGCGATTACTGATCATAATTTCATGGAGCAGACCGTCGAAGTGCACTGGATGAGAGGAGTGAAGGCGGGTCATAAGTTTGCCGAAGTTATCGGCAGCATTAAGTCAGAGCCGATTGAGCTGGTCACGAAACAACGGACCACAACTCAAGATAGCACTGTATCTGCGTCGTTATCCGTGACTGCTGCCACTATTCAGAGCGATCTCGCTGGTTGGCTGAAAGATCGACAGGCCAACCATCATGTTATCAGGATTGTGAATAATGGCATTTTGAAGGAATTCGCTGATAAGACTTCACCCAAGCCATTATGCGTGGCTTTTTTGAAAAGCTTGGAATTATTTATGAAGATGGATCTTCGGCAGTCACTTTTAGCTGCTCTAAAAGAGAATCACATGAACTCTGTACTGAATGCGATAATCACATTTACTCTGAAAGGCGATACAAACCGGGAAATTAGCTCGTCTGTGGAACGTGTCATTAGCTCGGTTTTGTCAGTTGAAGAACTTCGGGGAACGACGGTGGCTTCAATACTGGGGAGATATAAGAAATCCCAAAAACAGACGCATGGACAGCTGACGAGTACCGCAAATAGAGGCGCGACTGAAGGTATATCAGCACTACCGGACGAGAAGATATTGAAGATGATCATCGAGAACAAAACGTTCGAGAGCGTTCAGCATTCGTTTCTGCTGGAAAAATTGCACAGCATGATGCCTGAATTGGCATGTGACGAAGCCAACTCTAACTTCCAGAAAGCGCTGTTCTTACAAAATCGACCGTACTTGCTGTCGCTGATTATTCACAAAACGAGATTCGAAACCCTGAGAAGCTGCATCGGTGTAATATTGAGTAAGGATTCTGATGCCAAAACGATCAACGCGACTGCCGTGCTCGATTTCCTGACTGCCTGTCTCGATTCGCCGCGAATATGGAGCGGAAGAGATAGAAAGGCGCCTAAACATTTCGTCATGGAAGATGTTCTAGAACTGACAATTAGTGAAACAGACAGACTGATTGACTTCATTTTGAACGAATCTAATATTGAGAAGAGAGTCAATTTGCTCCTGAAGAGTTGCTGTTACAATAAGGACCGCGTCGATTTGATCGTGTCGAAACTGGAGAGACAACACAGTTCGGTAGCGAACGAACTTCTGTTTCGACTCTACCTTCACATACCCAGGTACAGTAAATTACTTTTTTATTTCCTCCATTACCCATCGTTGTCGTGTACAAAGATCTAATTGGTGATATTCCACAATTAACATTGAGGTGCAAGCGAGATGTGTTATTACACAGTTCGCGGTATGTCTTCGTGCATGACGACGCCACCGAGGAAATCTCTCTCGTTTAATTTTGTCGGGCAGAATGTTGGTCCACTTTTTTATTTCAACTCTAATTAGCGATTTACATTGAATTTGTGAGTTGCCGATCGCTGATAATTGGCGTCGTGTGCGAGCATCTCTCTTAGGTTTTGTTGCCCTCCAATTCGCGACACTTTGTCGTCGATGTCTGATCGCACTGTTTTACTTTTGCAGGTGCATCGGACGTCCAAACAAACTAACTTGCAATGCATCTGCCATCAGTTCTGTGCAGCAAAGTGTAATCGATTCGGTCACGCATAATTTGCTGACATGTTATGCAAGTGTTGAAGCGGCTAACAGAACATATTTCATGAATGATTGCGGGATTGCTTTAATCAAGCTAGTCACTAAGCACCCAATTCTTTTCTATCGGCAATTACCGATGCTGTCCTCTCTTCTGCGAGGCAAATGCAATTTGACCAATTTCAGCGCGTTCAAGACTCGCCATCATTTGCAAGTTTTTGCCAAGTTTCTCGATTTGTTAGCCATGATGAAGCAGAATTTGTTCGACGGAAACAATCAACATTTGCATGAAATTTTTGCTTGCTATCTCGAAATTTTCTCTGCGTTCTACCAGTTGGCAGGAAAAGAAATTCTGCCACTTGTAGCTAAATTCATGTTCATCATTAACGACTGGTTTAAGTGTGATCAAGAAGCTGCGAAGTCGTGGATCAAGACCAACACAAAAATTCTTCAGTAAGTAATTTGATGCGTTTTTTTGTATCGTTCTCACCTAATTAGTCGAATGAATGTTTTTTTAGGGATCTTCTCTTTGCATACCCTGATTTGAGTGTTTTGAAGTCTCTGTTATCCGGTTTCGTATTCAAGCAGCCGTCACTATTACAACAGCAAATTCCACAACAGTATCTCGCGAGACTGGCGCAGTGCAACAATCGATTTGATGGTATGGCGGTTTTACAGTAATTTGCAGTCCATTTAACCCCACTTGCAATGAAATTAACCGCATTTCACTCAATTTAACCCTTCTTTCAATGAACTTAAACCGTCCGATCTGAATATGGATAATATGGATAATTTCTGGCGTGGTGTTGGACACATTGTGTACTTGATTCTCTTCGAACGTCGATCAGCTGTTTGGGTGACCTGGTTGTCAATCTCTTGAGCAGTGGTTTGCAAGGAACTTTCAGCATATCAAATGGCTCGACGTTGAGGAGCTCTTCGTATTCAAGAGTCGAGTTGAGTCGTACTGAATATCCGCCGTAGCACAGCAAATATCGACTAAATTTCTAGCTTAAACAGCACCGGCAGACTCGTACATGATTGTTTACAAACGTTCGATCGCGGTCAAATATTTTTCTATGCTGCTATGGAGGTCGTGAATCCACACATTTTGCATACGGTTTAAATTCATTGCAACTAGGTTTAAATTCATTGAAAGAAGGGTTAAATTCATTGCAAATCGGGTTAAGTTGACTGCAAATTACTGTAATTGCGTTGTCATTTGTTTTGCTGTCTATTCGGTATCGTCATTAGAAATCCGAATCGTCTTGCAAGATCTCGACAGGATGTCTGATAGGATGCCCGAAACCCTGCCATACGTTGCGGTGAGTCTGTGCATCTGTTCACATAATGGCGTTGTCTTAAAATATATGCGATTATTTCTTCAGGATCACATTAAACTGTTCTTGCTCAATTCAGACCTCAAAGATTTGGCTTTTAAGCTGCTAATGAAACTTGTCAAATTCCGACCAAGTATTGCTGACGATTTTGTGTCAACCTACTGTCAGTGCCTCGAGCGGACAGACGATGGTATTTCGGTACTGGCACTGGAAAATCTCGCCGAATTTGTTGGCCTAGCACAAGGTAGTGTAGCTCAAGCTTGCCTTGCTGATCTTGCTTACATTTTGAATTACATAGTCCACGCTTTAACGAACCGCTAACAACGATCATGTCCATCCCTCATTTCAGAGCACCGATCAACACTGCTGACCAAAGCATTCCAAGTTCTAATCACATCAAACGCAAACTCGGCAAATTACCTGACTGAAGCGTTCGCATCTCTGAACGTGGCACTAGGTTGTTGAATGAAGATGAGTTGTACATTATATAAATGGATTAAATGAGATGAACCGGGCGTGAAGTGTAGCAAATTAGCGATTCGTGAGTATGAAATTGAAATTTGGCGCCAGTGACCACCTGATTGGTGCGCCGCCGTTGTGGTGGCCGACGAACTCGTCATTAGTCGGGTACGTCGAACGTGAGGGGTACCGTGTAGCGAATTTCAGGCGGAATTCGGTTGGCTGTATTGGCATTTATGATCGCGTGGCGGTCGCGATTGATTTGGGGACACACGTCAGTCGCACAGATCGGTTGTGCGTCACCATCTCCACAGTCACCTCCACAGTCATCTCCACAGTCATCCTCCTGCGCACCATCCTTTTGTTCGCTGCTCCTCGTCGTTTCTCGGCGCGCTACGCATCGTTTACTTCGACGTCAGCCCTCATCTGATCCTTGCAACTAGCGAACATGTCTTCGAACCAGGCCCAGCTTCAACAGAATTCGCACCCGGGAAGCCTGAGGGCGATCGACCTCGACCACATTTGGGGCGACCTGAAGTCTGGCATCGAACAGGTCTACACGCGCAAGCAGCAAGGCTTGCCTGACCACATGTCCAAGACTAGATACATGGAACTCTACACGTGAGTTCTGCACGTCGTTCAACCTCTCGATTTCGCTGATTCACTCACTGCTCGTCCATTTGCTTCTCAGGCACGTCTACAACTACTGCACGAGTGTACATCAGGCGTCTGCTGGTCGGCCCAACTCGTCGACTTCGTCTGGGCACCCGAAGGCAAGCAAGGATAAGAAATCGTCCAACCCAGGTGGAGCCCAGTTTGTCGGTTACGAGCTCTACAAGCGATTGCAAGAATTTCTGCGGAAGTACCTCATCGACTTGCTGCGGGTGAGATCTCGACACCTCTTTTATTGCTGTGTCATCGCTTGCCTGAGGGTCTGACCAGTTTGAGTCTCGTCTGTAGAAAGGAACCGATCTGATGGATGAGGACGTGCTCCGATTCTATACCAAAGAGTGGGAAGAGTTCCAGTTCTCTAGCAAGGTACTCGACGGCATCTGCTCGTACCTGAATCGGCATTGGGTGAAGCGTGAGTGCGATGAGGGACGCAAAGGCATTTACGAAATCTACCAGGTATGTTTCCCGGATGTTGAACTGATGTCAGCAATTTGTGGAATTAATGTCTCGAGTCATTTCAGCTGGCACTCGTGTCGTGGCGAGATTGCTTGTTCAAGGAACTCAATCAACAGGTGACCAACGCCGTTCTCAAGTTGATCGAGAAGGAGCGCAACGGCGAAACGATCAACACGCGACTCGTCAGCGGTGTGATGAATTGCTACGTTGAACTCGGTCTCAACGAGGACGATGTCACGGCCAAAGGTCCGAATTTGTCCGTGTATCGGCAAGCATTCGAAGCGAAATTCCTCGAGGATACTGAACGCTTCTACACGAAGGAGAGCACCGAATTTCTCCGTCACAATCCAGTCACTGAGTACATGAAGAAAGCGGAGCAGAGATTGGCCGACGAGCAGAAGAGAGTCCGCGTCTACTTGCACAATGACACGGCCACTCCACTTGCGAAGACGTGCGAGAAGGTGCTCATCGAGAAGCATCTCGAGTTGTTCCACACCGAGTTTCAGAATCTGCTCAACGATGAGAAAAATGAAGGTCAGGTCATCATCAGCTGGCTCCTTAACAATTTATATTCATTACACCCTATTGTTACGTAGATTTGGGCAGAATGTTTCAACTCGTCTCGCGAATCCACGACGGTCTCGGCGAGTTGAGAAATTTGCTCGAGCAGCACATCACTAATGAAGGCCTCGCAGCAATCAGTCGCCTCGGAGACTCGGCCATCAATGACCCGAAACTATACGTTACAACCATTCTCGATGTCCACAAGAAGTACAGCGCACTGGTAGTCGACGCGTTCAACAATGAAGCCGGTTTCGTGGCGTCATTGGACAAGGCGTGCGGCAAGTTCATCAACAACAACAACATTACTCGCGTAGCTAATTCTTCGAGCAAATCTCCGGAACTGTTGGCCAAATATTGTGATCTGCTGCTGAAGAAAAGCTCCAAGAACCCAGAAGAGGCTGAGTTGGAAGATACATTGAATCAAGTGATGATCGTCTTCAAGTATATCGAAGACAAAGATGTGTTTCAGAAATTTTACAGCAAGATGCTGGCCAAGAGACTAGTTCAGCACATGAGTGCTAGCGATGATGCTGAGGCCAGCATGATCTCGAAACTGAAACAAGCGTGTGGATTTGAGTATACATCGAAGTTGCAGAGAATGTTCCAAGACATAGGCGTTAGCAAGGATCTCAATGAACAATTCAGGCAACATATTGGAAGATCAGGAGAGCCTCTGGACTTGGACTTCAGCATTCAAGTTCTTAGTTCGGGTTCTTGGCCTTTTCAGCAGTCTTTCACATTCGCCTTACCACAAGAGCTTGAGAGGAGTGTTCATCGATTCACGACGTTCTACAGCGGTCAGCACAGCGGACGAAAGTTACACTGGCTGTATAACATGTCTAAAGGTGATATAGTGACAAACTGCTTCAAGAATCGGTACACTCTGTCGGTGAGTATGTCAACATGGCGAGTAGTGAGGACTGAAATTGCGAGTCTTCCATTTAGGCATCGACGTTTCAGATGGCAGTCCTCCTGCAATACAACACGGGCGACACGTTCACGGTGCAGCAATTGAGCGAAAGCACCCAGATCAAGACGGAGATTCTCATTCAGGTGTTGCACATCCTGCTCAAGGCGAAACTGTTGACTTGCGAGGAGCTGGTTAGCGAGTCGACGGACGAGGATAGCGATGGTCTGACGCCGTCATCGAACGTCTCTCTGTTCCTCGGTTACAAGAATAAGAAGTTGCGAGTCAACATCAATGTGCCGATGAAGGCGGAATTGAAGCTGGAGCAGGAGAAGACTCACAAGCACATAGAAGAGGATCGCAAGTTGGTTATTCAGGTAATTCAGGTTCATTTTTTCGATTGGGATTCATCGACCAGTTGGTTCGTTTCAGGCTGCCATCGTCAGAATTATGAAGATGCGCAAGACGTTGAAGCACCAACAATTGCTCAGCGAAGTGTTCACTCAGCTGTCGTCTAGATTTAAGCCGAGCGTTCCCGTCATCAAGGTGAGTAATAATAACTGGTGCGAGTCATTAACTGCTATTGTTGTTTTTTTCGTAGAAATGTATCGATATATTAATCGAGAAGGAGTACCTCGAACGCACGGATGGCTCGAAGGATACCTACAATTATTTAGCGTAGTTAGCTTTGTAATGCAATCGATTCTGCGAAACTGCTGCGCTTAGATTTTTGTTGCACAACGGGAACGACGAGGCAGGTTCGGTTTGAAGTGTCACTCATTCAGCGAGCAGTCCGTATTAATAAATCTGTTTTCCACGTGCTCAATGATGGGTGTCGTCACATCGACACTCGAGCTCGAACTGATTTCGTTGTTATTGCTACTTCCCGGTAACGATGATTCTTCGTCACTGTGGCTCTCGTTGTCCGCGACGCAGTTGGAGTTGAGTCGAACTTGTCGCGGATATTCGGGCGATTGCCATTCCATTGAGGTCAGACTTTGATCATACAAGTCGATTTCTTCATCGGATAGATGGTTACCACCTTCGACGAACTTGGCAAATCTGTGATCGGCAATTAGATGTGCAGTTTATAAGAGAAAGTTCAATATTTGTCATTATATTATCGTGACAAGTAATAATACCTTTGAGGTTCTCTTAATCTACAGATCGTCTTCCACGCGTTGCATTCAGGACTGTGACAGAAATTTCGCAAATCGTCGAGCCCGTTCTTCGTTTCACTGTTGCCTTGTCTGATGAATTCGTCTTCGGACAAAAGTCGTCGTTTTGGCACTCTTGCAATTCTCACCCTTTGTGAGATATGAATGGACGTTTTCAGTAACGAATTTATTGAGCACGATGATTACAATACCCTGCAGTTCTTCTCGATATAGAAGAGCTCTTGCCAATCTTATAAATTACCACCAGGAATAGTAAGATGACTGCCATTTCCATGTGAAGCTCCGAACTCGTCAGTAACAAAATAGCTGCAAGTAACTAAATATGTAGATAATTTAGGAATTGTGGAGTGAGATCAACTGCAGTTAACCGAACGATTGACGAAACTCACTTGAATGGACCACTGGATCAGATCAAAAGTTTTCGAATTCGTTATGGGGCCAAAACGGTAACCTACGGCGAAGCTCACTAACGCTGCGATCACGATGTAAGTAAGAATGTAGATGCCATAATCGTTGATAGCTGACTCAAAATTGGCATAAACGAGCTGCCAGATCCAGAGCGTGAAACTTGCTCCAAGAAGTCCGGATTAGAGTTGCGAGCCGCTGTGTGGAGACAAATACCATGTGAGTGAGCCCGTGTCAGCAACTAGTTTGCACAAATTATAATTATAAAGCTAGACATACCTTTGGCAGGAAACGGTTTATGAGAAATATGAAAACCAATACAGAAGCCAGAACGCCGAGGAACATACAAGATGAGTAGTAAAAGACGATGTGCCTGGAACACGCGTCACGTTTAGTCGTTGACTAAACGACTGATCAACTGGAGCAGGTCTGTGCAATTTCTCTACCTGCTCAATGTGGGCGCAGCAAAGAACAACATGCAAGCCAGCGCGAATTGCATGAGGCGCACCAGATCAATGTCTGCAAATTGGAAACGAACACGGTTAATCCAAAAACCTGAGCCTCGACCCGCTAATCTCACCAATCTGAATCAACTTGATGCTGAAATGTGGCGCACTTCTTTCTTTAGCAGCGATTCCAACACACTTCTTTCTGAACGCGGGCACGCTGATCGTAGCCACAGAGAGCTTCTCCCATGGCATCTTCAGCCAGTGCCAACTCTTCTCGTATTGTTGCAATACACGACTGGGTTCATCGCCGATGTAAATCAAAATGTCGTGCACCTCGCTGAAGACGACGACCTGCTGCGTTGTCCAAGCTCGCAACAGGTCAAGCTCGAGAGGCTCTTTACAGAAAATGTCGATGACAACATTGCTGCCGTTCATCGCCTGGTCCACTGGCAGTTTGTGCACCCTGTGAGACGTGCTCACGACTGGCAGTGTCAAGGCGAACGTAAGAAGGAGGACGACGAGCAGTTTGATGTAAATCGAGACATCACAGAGACCGAGACGGTGTCTTGAGCGCATGTTGGGACCTCGTTGCACTGATATGGTGCAGCTTTGTTGTAGCAGTTTGCTGAGACTAAGTTACGACCAATCGACACTGCAATGCAAACACCATGCAGCCATATCTCACCATCAAACCAATATCGCACACCTGTACCTGTTGACACCATCGATGAGACACGAGATCGAAGTGATAAACGAGCGAAAGGCATGAAAAATGTTCAGCTGATCGAGCGTCGAGTTTACGGCTGCGTTTGTCCAGTCTGGTCATCAGCTGTCTGGATGGCGCGAACGAGCCACGAGCCATCAGCTCAGGCCAAGTCATGCTCGACGACGATGACGACGATTTCGATGCACAACTGTATGGTCAACACCCTGATCATCTCTCGCAATGTCTGTACTAAAGATCAGGACTGAAGAAATCAACTTAACAGATTCCGCTTCATTTCTAGATGATTACTTGCCCGAATCGGTGGAGACCAGCCAACCATCCGTGGTCGACGTGATTCGGCACTGCGTCTGGCCCACTTTGCACAACGCATTCGCCAATTTGCTGCTGGCTGTCATCGTTGCCAATCTGATCCTCAGGATTGCGCATCACTTCTTCTGCGACAAGCATTTCGTTCGTCATTGCGCTACCATCATCGTGGGCTATGTGCTAATCATTTACCATCTTCGTGACCATCTCGATACTGCCTGCTACTTTTTTCTCTACTCCGTCATCGGGACCGCGATTTCCGTGCGTCTTCGACCGTCCGCGTACTCGTGGACATTTGGTTCCACTATCCTTGGGCTCAACGAATCGATGATCTTCTACGACAGGAAGTGGATAAGAATTCGCTCGCTAATCATGGTTCTGATAATGAAGCTCGTCTCGGTCGCGCATCGCTCGAATAACGAAACGCCGAGATTTGCCTGTGTCTTAAGCTATGTACTTGATCCATCGTCGTCTCTTTTTGGTACGTGGCATCCTCACTCGGACTGCTCAAGGAGTGCCTCTCACCTGATTGGAGTAACTCTGACGCGGAGTTGTACCAAGTTGGCGATGTCTCTTTGCTTCCTGCTCGTATCAACATGCATTGCGACTTTTATATACGAACTTTTCGTCGACTACACCTTCCCGGTTCTGGTTATCATTCTTCCTCTGAGTGCCTGTCGCTTCATCGAGACGTGTCTCCAAGTCTACATGACCGCTCTCCAGTTCCGTTTCTCGCATTACTTTATGTGCTTCATCACTAGCTCGATGTTTGTTTTGCGGAATCAGCGTATATCTGGTGATGAGTAAGTTCTCGATGGTGTATGTCAATAATACATCTCGTCTGTACCCCTAACACGTTCCGTTACAACGTTGTTTAGAGCGTCCGTGTCTGAAGTGCTACCTATCGAAGTTCCTCGATCTCTAGTTGAAGTTGTTGTTTCGTGGAACATCCCCATGCATTTTTGGCTGAAGAAATGTGAGTCTGTCTTAGGTACTACTCATGTGTCATGTCGTGTTTCATTATTTTTAGATGTATTCGTGCCGGCAAAAACACATCGCGGTCCTTTGACGGCCGTGTTTATCACTTACATAGTCAGCTCTGCTCTGCATGTAAGTAATCGAATATTGTTGTTCTCTATTCGAGACTAGACTGTATCTTCCACTACTGCTCAGGGCTGTAACTTCCAAATTTTCTCCGTTCTCCTGTCACTGGGACTGTTCACATGGCTCGAATACAGTTTACGGTGTAAGCTGGCAGTGATTTTCGACGCGTGTATTTTGAGTCGCAAATGCAAGTACACAACATCGGTCGACAACGACAAGAGAGTCGTGCAGTGCGCTGAACACCACCGGAACACGGAATACAATTCATACTTGGTCAGAGTGGTAAATTTCTTCTTCTCTCTACTTGCGGTGGTGCACTTGGCTTTCTTGGGGTCAAGCTTCGACGGCACGGAAGAGGTTTGTTGCAGAGTTGATTACTCACTGTGATTCTGTCGGCGTCATACCGATGCTTTAATTTGTTTTTCAGTCATCTAACTACGAAAATGTGATGCGTGTGTGGTCGAACTTGGATTTTTATTCGCATGCAATCGCAATTTTCATGCTTATCTTTTACAAGTCCATTTGAGAGCTTTTCGCTTCAATACGCTGGATGAGTGCGGGCAGCGAAGCATTAAACAAATTTCAAACATCAAAGAAAAATTACTTATTGTCAACAACTTATCAGAAAAACACCACTTTAACAAAACAAAGTGGAATTGCATCGAAATCGTTCTCTCCGTGGCAGCGGAAATAAGGCAGCTCAACTAACTGATCACGAGATGCAGAACAAATCATTGTCAGAGACTCAAGTAACTTTCGAGAAGAAGCTTGACTCAAACCATTCCGAAGCCTTCGAAGCCCTCGTTGATGGCGAGTCGAAGAGCGCGCTCGAACTGCTCGTAAGAGTCGTAATCGGGGAGACATAGCTGGTTGAAACATGTGTGGGCTGTCGGAAGGTTGCCGAATGTTGGCGCCGAAGTGACATGGAACTTGGGATTCAGCTGCGCGAATCCTCCTGGTGGCAGTTGGGAGCACCCGGTGGTGAACTGCAGCAAACGAGCCATCTCTTCGTCTGAGAAATTGGACACCGCCATCCAGAACCAATCAATAACCTTGCGAAATTCGTATGTTGCTCCTGACACACCGTGATTTGCCTTCAGTTCCGATATAGAATACTGACCAGTTCCACAGATCAACAGCTCCAACTCGTTT
>JAGGCA010002784.1:23033-34039 GCA_022876805.1 Osperalycus tenerphagus | reverse complement strand
GCCGGTCTAGTCTCGAAACTCGATGATCATATAGTGAGGTTCCCTTGTCAGTTGTGTTGCGTATCGTTACCTCAATCAGTGACTATGAGTTCAAGGAAGGACTTTTTTCCGCGTCGTGTCTATCCATCCGTCCATCTGTCCGTCTATACACACCTTTGTCGGCGCGTGCATATTTTTAGCGAGGTCGCGTAAGCGATCCCGCTAATGTAATTGCCAAGTGTGTTAGCCTGTTAGCCTGTGTGTTTGTGTCTGTGTATCTGTCAACACGATTGCGGGCGCAAATCAAAACCGATCGGGACCAAATTTGGCACATAAGTAGAGGGGGTCATGGGCTCGGATGAGTTCGTAGATGGCCTAATCGGTCAAAGGATTCCTGAGATAGGTGGGGTGCAAAGGTGCTCTACGGGCACAAGAATATGAGCATCGGGGAAAAATAGTGAGTGCAACGAGCAGCGGTGAAGGGCGGAGAGCGAGCGATGAGGCGGTCAAGAGCAACGAAGCGGCGAGAGAGACGAGAGGCTTGCAGTGACCTCGCTCTGGGTTTGCCACAAACCTTTTTCTGACCGCATGTGACAACAATGGTCTGGTCTTATCACATGGCACATGCTTCGCTATGTTGTTCAATCATAACAATTACATAATATAACATATTTCTGTCTGCGGAACTTGCTATTGAGATTGCTACCTCAAACTTGTTACGCATCAATTACTGGCTAGTTGCTAGATCCTGGCACTGTGGTGTATGGACCATACACCACAGTGCTCCATGTTGCACTGGAGCAAAGTGTAAATGCATACAGAAATCGATTAATCGTAAGAAAATTCTTATAATATTTATTGCAAATTGAAACAATTCTAAAGGGAAACTAGACCGTAGATGCGCGCAACTTAATGGTGCGCAACTTAGTGGTGCGCCTGCCAAAAATAATCTCAACCTCAACTTGGGAAACTGTAAAAGGGTAAGAGAAAAGATAGAGGACACGAGGCGCAAAGCCAGATCCGGATCCAAATCGAAATTCTGGCAGTGCTCACAGTCTTGCATTCAGTTCAGCATCACCATAACCGTCATCTCAAGCCGATAAAATGTCGCGCAATTTGATGCCGTACTTCATGCGTCCACCGTCGTGGGCCAGCGAATGGCCATCACCGATGATGAGTGATTGGATGCAGCAGCAAATGGCAGGAACAGCAATTACGGAACATTTCGGATCTGATATCAGCGATGAAGACTTGCTCTCGATGCCGCCGTCATCATCGTCGTATTTCTACCCACCGACATTTATGCGACCGGCGTCATTTTTGTCGCCACGATTACCACTTGGCCTCGGTGTCGGTCGGTCGTTAGCGCGTCAAATGAGCGGGAGTCGATCGGGAATTATGGAAAGTCCAGAAAAATTTGAAGTGCGAATTGATTGCAGAGTTTTTACACCAAATGACATCACGGTAAGTGACACGCACCGTCTTCTTAACTATGTAGAGAAAAGAATACAAGGTCGATTGTTGGTTGTTTGTGCTCAATATGTACTGTCACGCGTATATCCTTAGGTGAAAACTATTGATAACAAGTTGATTGTGGTGGAAGCGAAACACGAAGACCGATCCGACGAGTATGGAAGTATCGTTTCGAGACAATTTACAAGAAAATATCAATTACCGGATGATGCCATCATTGAACAAGTGACATCTTCACTGTCGGCTGAGGGAATTCTCACTGTGGCGTGTCCAAGACGACCACCGCCACCGTTAGCGACCATTCATCAGGAAGGGGAGACGGGACACGAGCGCGTCGTGCCGCTCGACCTGTGCGCTTCACCTGCGAGTTCGACACCAATCCAGGTCAAGACCGTCCATCAGCAGCCAGAACAGGAAACGCCGCAAGCGCATTAGATGGGCCAACAAATGAACAAGTAAATGGATGATGGATGGTGAATGACAAACTATCGAATAGTTGTTTATTCTAACACTTTAGTTGCTTGATTGCGTAAATAAACATCGAACGTCTCTGCTTGTCGTAGATCGCCTTCGACCACCGACTCGGTCTATTTATCTGTGTTTCCTAAAAGTCGCGCCGCAATTAACAGAAACGTAAAATATTAAGATGAATATGAATGGCAATACATACACGAATAAAATCTCTAAGATTAGAATATTTCATCAGATGTAATTCAGGGTCAGGCGACATTTATTTGTTTCCCATTTCAAGTCACAGTCGTGCAAGAATGAGAGAGAATTAGAGGGAACAATGATCGAATAATCGGAAATCGCATCCACGTGCCGGATTACGATCGCGGTCTCTCTTTTTTCTCCTTGTAGAGAGCCAGTAGTGAGACGTTAGCCACCTTGACGACCTTGAATCGCACTCCGGGAATATCGCCGACCGCGTGTCCTTTGCGTCCGAAACCAGCCACGAGCACCTCGTCGTTCTCCTCGATGTAATTCAGACAACCATCACGTGGCACGAACGCGGTGATTTTCTTGCCGTTCTTGATCAGTTGAACGCGCACGCACTTCCTGATGGCCGAATTGGGTTGCTTGGCTTCCACTCCGACCTTCTCTAGCACGATGCCTTTGGCATGAGACGCACCACCGAACGGGTTAGCCTTCCATCGTGTACCCAAATGAGCCTTCTTGTACTCCTTGTCATGCCAACGCTGTTCGCGTCTATGTTGAGAGGCGAGAAACATTAATCAGCGGTCAATCAGTGCCATTCGTAAGTACCAAGAGACGGAATAAATGCGAATGAACAACAAATGAACCAGAATCAGGTGAAGCTCATCCATTGCCTTACCTGTGATTGCGGTGCTTGCGAGCTGTTCGAATTCCTTTCGGTTTGCCTGCAAATCAACTCAATTGACGTGAAAACCGAATTCTCAAACGTAATTGTGCGTGAAAATGTTTAAAAAAAAACATTTCATTGAACTCACCCATGGTGTGCTCGATGCGTGAACAACGGAAAAGGAAGAGATATGGTCACGTGACTGGCACGACGAGCGGCGATCTGACGACGACCCCCAACCATACCAATTGCTCATGGTGGTAGTGGTACGACCGCAGCGACACTCAAGACTGGAGGTCGAGGCCGGCAGTTGGACTCAGAGCGTCCACGTACGACTCGGAGGGAGCAGTCAGATTTTCGCATTTATCAGCTAAATTCAAGTTTGATAATACAATGTTTCCGCCGATTCTTGCGCGACTGTGAATAAATGTCGCCTGACTGAGAATTGACTTGAGAAATATTAGCCGAGTTCGATATTGCTCTCATCAAGGAGATATTAGCCGAGTTCTCGATCGGTAATGCTACTGGTAAATTAGTAATGTTGCTATTCTTCAACACTAACAGTAAAGTCACTTTACTGACCGGTTGGTAAAGTGAAGTGTTAAGAATAGCAACATTACTAATTTACCAGCTCGCATTACCGATCTCGAACTGGCCTATTCTGATTTGATTTATTCGTATTTCGCGGTTTATACATACTCGGACACTCGGATACTTGGATACTCGGATACTCGACTTGGATTGTCCAAGTTGGATGCGTTCATCACTAGAAGACGAAGAGAATTGTGCTCTGATATCGATTTGACCATGAGTGCTCCGACGACTAGTTGTGCAGGTACTCGCGGAGCGGTCAAGGTGACGGGCGGTGAAGATGACGGGCATGGAGAGATGGTGACCGACATGGAGATGGAGGGCAGCGAACTCAGACTGGAGGTCTCGGCCGGCACTTGGACTCAGAGCGTCCACGTACGACTGAAGGAGGGCCACCCAAGCAACTCAGCTCTATCGGAAATGTGCTCGTCTCACCCCCGATCGCCTCCCTTCTCGACTGTCTGCGTTCTTCGCGCTCATCTACCTAATCAGCAACGATCCACCGTCCAGGTGAAAGCGGGCGAAACCATTCGCGAAGCACTCGAAAAGGCGATGAGACGTAGAAAATTAACACCTTCGATGTGCAATGTCTATCGTGTTGCTCCAACGTGAGTAGTCTCTACTTAAATTATTAATTATGTAGCTTGGTGTTGACTGACATTTTGATTTGTATGTAGTAAGCAGCGCATCGATTGGGACACGGACGTTGCTCTTCTTCAAGGCGAAGAGATTGTCGTCGAACAACGTTTCGATAAAGTCAGTAAACCAGAATGCTAAAAAGTAATAATTCAGTTTTTTGTTGTATTCTTAATCGCCTTTGTCCAGTTTCCGATACATACGCAAATATCGCACAATTTCGCACCAAAAACCTTCTTCACATTGGCTTACTGTGATTGCTGTCATCGTCTCTTATTCAATGGTCTACGGTGTCAGACGTGCGGTTTTCGTTTTCATCGCCGATGTTCCGGAAGTGTACCATCATTGTGTCAACCAATTAGGCACGATAATACTTATTATCGTCACCTGTTGGCTAACATGCACGATGAGCAGCATGGCAGTGGTTGTGGTGGCTCCATTTCGGTGGGTGCCCTAGGAATGCCACTTCAGTCATCATCATCACTTCTGTTTCGCGACTTCACCGTCGCATCGTCGATAGGACAATGCGGAGGAGGCGGGATAGGCAAATACCGAATGTCGGGCACCATATCGTCACCTATTACTCACCATCACCACCATTACTCATCGTCATCGTCGAGTTATCATCAAGGAGTTCGCGGTCATCAAGATGTTCCGGGTTCGAGTTCAGGCCCCAGCATGACACGTTCTGGATCACTGCCACGCGAACGGTCAACGTCGGCACCGAATGTCTGCTTTAATCTAGTCAGCTCTTCGTCATCCAATCATCACGATTTTCTTCTCGATCATTACTCGAAACATCAATTTGACCACTCATCCGGTACGTTGCATAAGTCGATGCATTTTTCGAATTTTCATTCGTTAATCATCTGTGCACTTGTTGATGTTTCAGGTTACGGTTCAGAGTCTCACTCACCGTTGGTGACAACGAGTGTGAGTGTGAGCGGTGCTCAACATGTGGGTGGCTCATCACCGACTCGCACACAGTCGGCTGCCGGATCTCCGACCAATTCGCACCGTGCGTGGCGGCCACGTGCCCGCAGTGCAGATGAGAGTCAAAATCAGAAGAAGATTCGCGCACCGACCACCGGGCGGGAGTCAATCGAGGATTGGGAAATTAATTCGGAGGAGATTTTACAGGGTCCACGTATCGGTTCAGGTTCATTTGGTACAGTTTATCGTGGTCATTGGCATGGTCCAGTTGCACTGAAGAAATTGAATGTGACAAATCCGACACCTGCTCAGTTACAAGCGTTCAAGAATGAAGTCGCGGTATTACGTAAGACTCGTCATGTTAATATTTTACTATTTATGGGCTGCGTATCGAAACCACAACTCACCATCGTTACGCAATGGTGCGAAGGCAGTTCATTATACAAACATCTACATGTACTGGAGACGAAATTTGAGTTGCTACAATTGATCGACATTGCACGGCAGACAGCACAAGGAATGGATTATCTACATGCCAAAAATATCATTCATCGTGATCTCAAATCTAATAACATCTTCTTGCACGATGACCTGACCGTGAAAATTGGCGACTTTGGTCTGGCGACGGTGAAAGCTCGCTGGCAGGGTTCACAACAATTCAATCAACCTACCGGTAGTGTTCTATGGATGGCACCCGAAGTGATACGTATGAAAGAGCCAAACCCGTATACATTCCAATCGGATGTGTACGCTTTCGGCATCGTCTTGTTTGAATTGGTTTCGGGGCAGTTACCGTACGCGCATATTAATAATAAGGATCAAATATTGTTCATGGTCGGTCACGCAATCCTACATCCGGATCTAACCTGTGCACGTACAGAGACGCCAAAGTCATTACTACGTCTAATAGAGGACTGTGTCGAATTTGAACGCGGAAAGAGACCACAGTTCCGTCAAATTCTGGCATCTTTGGAATCATTAGCACGATCGTTGCCAAAAATTCATCGTTCAACCAGCGAACCGACATCATTAAACAGGCGAAGCTCGCCTTGTGAAGACTTCGATCCACGGACCCCGTTCCTGATGACTGACTGTGGCGAATTGGTCCGCGGACACGAATCGATCGTTTTTAAGTTCATTAATAATAACTGAAATGATTTTACAGTCCAATGGTAAATAAATAAATATTGTCACCAAGATACCAAAGCGATCGAAGGTTGAGACGCGCGATGCATATACACTGAGTCAAAGTAACGCCGCATTCAGTGCTCAGCGTTTTAATCTATCGGCCAAACCTAATCAATTTCACACCGATTTCCTACAGGCATCGTGCTACTGATGAACGATTTGCTACACGTTATCGTTAAAACTAGTCAACTAATTAGTCGATTCATAATGCGATGTGTATACGTTAAATCAGATGTTCTTTGTTGGGTGCGAAACACAAACTTGAAATGCATAATTAATGGAGGAGGGGGCTGGCTAACTATATTGTATATGTACGAGCGTACTCCATAAATGAAGACGTGATAAAAATGAAACCGAAATCAATATCAATATGAATGAAAATGAGGCGTAATGAAAAATCAGCCATCATGAGTGACGGATGAGTCCCAGTTAATGATCAGCGTCTCCACTACCATCACCGTCAATGATGTCACTCTTCACTCACTTAACAATCCATCTTCTGTCGTTTGACTTCAGCTACCGTTGCTGCGCCACCGCTCCGCTTCACAGCAGCGCCGGTCGGGCTACCACTCGTTGCGCCACCGCCGGAACTTGTCTCTTGTAACCACCGTACTTGTGTTGCCGGTCCATAGCCTTTCTCATTCCGGGCCGCTATACGGAAAATGATTGCTGGTTTTGTTGTCGTATCGATATGAGCCGTTGACAATGTAGAGTTCGGTACACGACATTCGTTGGCAGGTCCATGATAGACACGTATGAATGCCAACTGTTGCGGAGTTCCGGGAGGTGTTGCCGGCTGCTGCTGCGTGCCCGTACCAGATTTGACAGCCAAGTACACGGAATATTCGGTAATTGAACCGCTGGTGAACTGGGGCGCTTCCCATGACAGATGCGCACCTTCGGCCGATTTAGTGATCTTGATAGCTGATGGAGCGCCTGGATAGCCGGGAAGACACGTCTTGAAAGCCGAAATCTCGCTCCACGGTCCACGTCCACATGCATTTACGGCGGCGACGCGTAATTTATAAGCCGTTCCGGGTTCAAGTTCAATTTTGCTGAATAGTGATGCCGGGAATGTTGGTAATGTTGTTGAATCGAAATTCTTTGCAACTTGGCTGTTGTGCGGCACATAGAAATGAGAAACGGTGCAAGACGATGTCTTCAATATACCAACATCAAACCATTGCTGGGAGAACGGTGGCGACGATTTCTGCTGTTGTTGACTGTCGCTTTTAGTTTCCTTCTTCACTTCAATTCCATCATTTCCGTCTTTCTTCTGCTGATTTGAGTTCTGTATAGCGGCCGTCGCGAGTGTAGCCAGCGCATCATCGCCACCATCACCATGATCCGTGATCCCCATTCCACTATCGTGAATTAGTCCGGATGCTGCTCCCGTCAGCCCTTCGGTTGCCGCTCCAGAAGCCGAACCTGGACCTGAACAGGAGATCGACTCATCATCGTTTGCATCAACACCGTCCGCGGAAGCCTGTTCATTACTGATGCTGGCCGCGTCTTGTTGCTGATCTTGTTCATCGCCGTGTTCCGGAGGATCATCGCTGAGCATCTGTGCAGGTGGCTCGAGAGAAATGGTATCCAACATACGCAGTGATGAACTAGTAGCAGCCGACGACGAAGTCGCGCCGCCGCCACCACTAGTACTTTGTTTCGCGTCTTCCGCCCCTTCTCGTTCTTCTTCGCTTTCATCATCATCATCATGTTGGCCATCCAATTGCGGTATTTTCTCTGCATCGACATTCGGTGTCGATGTTCCACTACCCGATCTTGAAGCGGACTGTTGAAGAATTACCACTTTCTGACCTGACATTCCACTTCCCGACGCGCTTGTTGTTGTTGTTTGTATTGTTTGTCCGCTAGCGGTAACAAATCGAACCCCGGCCGGTAATTGTGTACCGGGCGCCAAAACAATCTTCTGCCCGACTGTCGCTTTTGCCAATGCCGATGCCGGTATGGTGATCGTCTTTGTTGTCCCTCCACTTGCACCTCCTGCTGATGCGGTGACCAGTTTAACAATTGTTGCGCCTCCCGTTCCACTCGACACGCCAGCCGTCGCTGATGCTGGGATAAGTTGAACGCCACCAGACGCCGTCTTGACGAGTGTATGACGAACGGCGGTGCTTGCCTGCTGACCTCCTGAGGTGACGATGGTGGCCGGTGATTGACCGCCACTGGCACCTGATTGTTGCCCTGCCGATACCAATTTGACGATAGTGGGCGTTGACGCTGTGCTTGTTGTCAAACTGCCAACAGTCGATGGCGCTGAAGAACTTTGAAGAATGACAACTTTCTGCGTACCACCTGCCTGCTGTCCAGTTCCACCACTGAACTGTTGCCCAGTTGCCGTAATTAATTTTACCGTTTGTCCACCTGCCAACGAAGTAGCAGGAACTAATTGCATCCCTTGCGGTGTCTTCACCAATGTCATTAACTGGCCAGTTCCTGTTGTACCGCCAGCAGTACCTGCTTTCTGCACGATTATCTGTTTCGGCGTCACCAGACTTCCTCCCGATAATGATGCGGGTGTCACCAGTCGGATAGCTGTCGGCGTACCACCGGCACCGCTCGTCAGTGTCGTTGCGCCACCGCCCGTGGCAATAACGCGTACCGACGGAGTGGTGGTCCCAGGTCCACCGGTCGTTGTGGCGATTTTCTGCGTCGCTGCCGCAGCGGCTGCGAGTGCTGCCATTCCTGACATTCCTTGTTGTTGAGCGCCTGTCGTCGTCACGGTCGCCACTGGCTGATCAGCGGCACCACTACTTTTCACCGCTACTTTCGCTGGCGTCGCCATTGCTCCGACGCTCTGCGTAGTGATGGTGGCCACAATTGTTGTTGTCGTTGTTGTTGATGGTGATATCGGTGGTGGAGTTTTGACGATCGCGATTCCTGCCGGATGCTGTTGATTCGTGTTGGCCACAGATTTTTGTCCCGTTCCGCTGCCAGTTATCGCTGTCCCGTCACTGCCGCGCTGACCCGGTGGAAGATCATATCGCTGAATTTGAAGTAAATAACAATCGGTTGCCGGTACAGCACCCCAACAAACTTCCAGTGTATTCGTCGCGGCTCGAACTAATTGTACCCGGGATGGGGCAACAGGTCGTTCAGTTTCCAGGTACCACAAGTCTTTGCAACAAACTTGATTATTCCACGCCTTACGATACCCATCACGTCCGGACCAGATGTAGAGACGAGAGGCGATGGCGACCGCACAATGACCGGCACGTGCGCGGGGTAATGAATCATCGAATGACTCATTTGTGACGAATTGCCAGGTCATCGATTCGACATCCAAAGCAGCCAATGTGTTGGTGCACTTCCATTCTTTCTCGTGCACAACTTGTTGCTGCTGATGAGCCATCGAGTCACCACTGGCACTCAACTTCTGTGACGAAACTCCATTACTGGCCACCATTCCCGTTCCCGTACCACAGTCACCATCGTGTTGCACGACGAGCGGCACCCAGCCACCAAACACGTACATCTTACTATTGATCAGAGTGGCGGAATGAAGTGAGCGGGGAAGTGGCGGCACGCCATGGACGACGGGCTTGGTCCAGGTCATCGAATCGACATCTAACATCCATAAATCACCTAGTCGGCAACCGGACATACCACCATAGATGATCAGTTTGGAGCCACCGCCCGATAATGGTGGTGTGTAAGCGACGGCCGTGTGCGATTCGCGTGGCGGTGGTGGCGTTCCGTAGGTCTGTCAGGACAAAGGACGATGAGAAGACGATCAAGTTAGTGGGCGCCCAACGTCGGATAAGGCGACCTGACAGTGATCGACAACTATTCTTACCAGTGGTATATCCCAAGACATGACATTTGAATATGGACGCATCTCGAGCACGTATAAATCATTCAAATATCTGGGTATGTTGTTCTTGGGATCGTCGGAATCATTTGCCAGACCACCGAAGAGGAAGACACGATTACCAATTAGAGTAAATGAATGACCCAAACGTGGACATGGATATGGACCACCGTTCTTGGGTGCTCGTGGTTTGAGTCGTTTCCACTCCCACCGTGATGCTTGTAGTTCGTACAGTTCGTTGGAGTATTTGCCATACTCGACCATTCCGCCGAATACCAGCAAACGTGTGCCGTCGCAGACGAACCCGTAAGCAGCGCAACCGGGCGGTATGTCGCCCTTCACTGTCGGCACGAACCACTGATTGGTGGCTAAGGAAAAGTTACACAGGGACGTCAGCTAATGACATTTGAGTCGCGTGCGCGGTCAGCTCTGCGATGATGGCGTTTATTTTCAGTTTGGCGCCGTTTTCCAGGGCCTCAAACATGGCGACCATGGTGGTCAGCGATTGGTGAGGCGAAACAGAGAACAGATTCGCGAGCCGACAGATTAGGAAACCTCGATCGGGTGGCTTACTTGTATTGTAGACGTGAAGTTCATCGACGATGCCTTCATTACCACCGCCAAAAACAATAATCAAATCCTATATTTGAAACAAAAGAGAAACATAGCGGCAATGTTGAGAGCCTGAATGCGAGACTCGGTGCGAGCCTCGCTCGATGCGAGCCTCGGTGCGCCACAGTCTTGCCCACTCACCTTGATGGCCACTGCACGGTGTCCGTGCCTTGGCCTTGGTGCGGGGCCTTGCGAACTCAGCACCTTACGCCAACGAATGCCCTGAACCGAATGCATGCTCAACGCATTCATCACCGTGCCCGCATTCATGGTGAGCGCAGACATCTTGGAACGGTGAACACGAATCCCGAACCAGGTGGCACTACCTATCTAGAGGCTGCTGGGTACTTTGACGGCGGCGGCTGGCGGCTGATCGAATATCTGGACGGCTCGAATCGGCTGAAATAGTGCACAGCACTTGAACAGACTTTTAACCTT
>JAGGCA010002781.1:0-16106 GCA_022876805.1 Osperalycus tenerphagus | reverse complement strand
GAATATAGAATGAGAGATTCACTCCAGTTGACTGTAAAATGGTGCAGTGACTTTTGTCCCTACTTGTAGAAAGAAATTTCGGTCTAGATCTGAGAGCTACACTTCGGAACCTTGCCTTGTTAGTTGTTCCTGAGCAACTGCAGCAAGATGAGCTCGATTGTGCTCGACATTGATGTGCAAGCTGTGTCCATCGGGCAACCGAAGTAATCAGGCAGTCGACTTCTAATAAAGTTTTCTCTCTCTCTGCCTGCGAAATTGAACTGCAACCGAAACGCAGAAAACAATCAGTCATAAATCGAATTCAAGTATGTATTGATTTAGTTAACAAGCGGGAAATGAAATCGCAGGCTTGGAAAATGCCATCGCCAATTGACAGACTGGCCTTGCATTGTCACTTAAATGTTAACATCTTTCCGAATAACATGATAATGATTTTGGCATAAAAGAAATTTCAGCTAAATCAATACTAACCTAATTGCAAAATTTCGTTTAGATTAATACCAAAGCTTAGGAGAGCTTTGCAAAGATTAACGGCCTCGACTGATTATTGTTTAGTCCAATTCAACTGAATTGTCGACTAAAAACAAGTTAGTTTCATTCAACAATTAACAGTAGCAATTTTAACCATACTGAGACACGTTATCACATGAAATCACATCAACTAGAAAATGATGTCGACGATGGAGATGGAGAGGATGATGAATAGATAGCCAGCGCGTGACTCGCGTCCAACTACACTGTCCTCCTGCAAACCATCGTCAATGAACTGCTCGTAGATGCTGGGATGATCGTCGAGAGCATGGCGAGAGAGGAGAGGAGCGGCACCAGGAACGTGGTCATCGTCGTCGTTCTCTTCAGCATCGCGTTCGTGCCCGTCCATTCCGATGTCGTCCACCTGTTGGCGAGTGTCGGCCATGCGAGATTCCATGTCACGTAATTCTTGTTCCGTATGCGGAGCTTGGACATACTCATAGTCGATGGTCTCGTGACAGAGCAGATCGACTTCCTGGTCCTGATCGGGATCAGGCATGGTGGTGATGAGTGTAAAAGGTGAGAGGTGAGAGGTGAGAGGTGAGAAAGGGGGGCAAATACAGCGTGGCCACGTGCTTGTGGATCGCCACCTTGTGCTCGGTGATTAAACCAGCCCATGTCTGTCTGGGCGAGAACATCGCGACAGATAAACAGATAGATGACGAAAGTTGAAGCTCGAGCTCGATGAATACGTCACGAGTCACGTGATGAGCAACTTGCAGACTGCAAGTCTCAGGATCGACTGCTTCACATGAGCGCTGCCAATTCTCATTTTCGTTAATCTGGTCATTAGCGAGTAGCTATCCAGTCCAGTCATTGAGTGATCAACATGCCATCCGCATCCGCATCGAGCGTCGGTCTCGGCGATGCAGACCAGCAGCTAGACGACCAGCAGGTGAGTGGCCATCGTGCGGTGCCAAGAATGGACTCTGTGATGAGATCTCGTGAGAGGCTCCGAATCGGAGCGTCTTTCACTTGACACGCGAGATCGTCGCACTTTCTCTTCTCGCTCCAATTTCGATCTGGTCTCGTTCTCGTTCCAGGACACGATTCTGTACGTGGTGCTGATCGCGCTCTACTTCGTACTCACTTCAGCTCAGTTATACGCGTTCTCCAAGTACCGTCATCGGAATCTGCTCGTCTTTCTGTTCACCATTTCGCTCTGTGCTCAGTGTCTGTCATTCTTCTTCGTCGGTCTCCACAAAGTGCTCTTCACACGCGACCGAATTGGTTCCGAAACGCTCGCCGATATTGCTTCTATCATCCGGATCATATCGCTCGTGAGTCGACTGTCAATCAGATATAATGATCGCTGTTTGTAAGTGACTTCATTCATTCGTTTTTTCCCATTTCCAGGGTCTGTTCATCCTGTTTGTGCTCATCATAGCCAAAGGTTGGCCCATAACCAGGCCCGAGATCACGTCGAAATCGTTGCTCGTCATCACGTGGCTGGTTTATATGTGCATTGAGATAGGTCTTTTTATCTGGACAAAAGTATGTTTGTCAGGTACGCGTTTGCTAATCGTGTGCCGACATTCACGTGCGTGTTTCGTAATTTTATCTCTGCAGAGTTATGTTGGAGTGATCAAGGGCATCGACGAGTACCACACTTTGCCTGGATGGATCAGTCTCACGTTCCGAATTACGTTGATGTTGTGGTTTCTTTTCGAATTGAGGTCCACCATGATGCTGGAGCAAGAGCAGAGAAAGCTGAAGTTCTATCTCCATTTCGGTGCCGGAATCATGGTTTGGTTCATCCACCTGCCCATCGTTGTGCTCATTGCTCTACAGGTGGACTTCATGTGGAGGTTCAACCTCATTCTCGGTGCGTCCCATACTGGGAGTTCGATTACCACAGTAAAGTTATGTAGTAGTCTCCATACTCACTGAGCCCTTCCCCTTTTTGGTCTGTTTCAGGTTTTTCATCGGCTGCCAATTTTCTGGCATTCGGCACATGCACGCATTTACTATGGCCAACGCGACTACATCTGCATATTTTGACTGACATGGAGTGCGACTACTCGGAAGAGTTGGATTACTACGATTACAGCCGGTCACATAACGAGATTAACGGCACAGGACCACCAGGCATAGTTCCAGGGACAGGCAGCGTGCTGAATGGGACGCGCAACGGACTGGTCGCGAACGGTCGCGCCCACGGGTATCAGCACTATGCGTATGATAATCACATACACGAGGCTCAAAATGCATGATCATTTTATACCTATACAAGTATATTTCTGTTCAATTCCAACGGCCTATTTTACTTTTATTTAAGCGAATTTGTAACATAGTCACCATCGCAATCAGCTCACACTGAATTCGTGCCATTAAATGAAATCGTGTCACCAGTTGTCATTCGCTTGCCTCTTGCTCTTCAGGTGAACCCTTCTTCTGATCTCTCTCTCCGTCCCTCCTTCTTTCGTACTCGCGAAGGCAGTCCCGGAATGCGTGCACTTCTTTCTGACACACTCGCCAGTCGTGGTGCGTGTTGATGCAGTTCTGCGGATAAGAAAGGAAACTAGTCGCTCATTTCAAGAAACTGCGTCACTCGACAGACCATTACATCGAAGTGCAGCTCTTCACAGCCGGTCCGCTTGAGCATCGTGTCCACCACATCCTCATCGTCATCGTCGATTTTGGGCGGCCGGGAAGGCACGTGCGCGGCTCGGGTACTGGCCATCGAGTATCGATTTGCGTATGTGATCTCCTTGCAGATGTCGCTCGGCTCGATGTCTGATCGTGTATCTAGATCGAGCATCTAGATCGGTGACTGTCCTGGTCTTGTGCAATTTATGTCTTCTTCACCGACGTCCAGGCCCAGGCCGGTGATCGGTGATGCAGACCCCAAGCTGTCCAAGCTGAAGAAGATGCTCTACGAAGACGAGGTGACCGACCTGAACCAGGTGCGGACGATGGCTTGGGGCGGCATTCCGAACGAGGTGCGTCCGATAGCATGGAAAATGTTGTTGGGCTACGTATCGGTTGTGCGGGCCAAGAGGATCTCCCTGCTGGAGAGGAAACGGGTCGAGTATTGGCACCTGGTCCAGCAGTACTACGAGCAACGGTCGGCCAACGACGAGATGTGGCGACAGATACACATCGACATACCGCGCATGCAGCCGCTCATCTCCATCTTTCACCAGCCTCTCGTCCAGGAGATCTTCGAGCGCATCCTCTACATCTGGGCGTTCAGACACTCGGCCTGCGGCTACGTGCAAGGCATGAACGATCTCGTTACCCCGTTCTTCGTCACATTTCTGTCGGAATTCACACCCGGCCACTTGCTGTCAGATGTCGAGTCGTTCGACGTGTCCACGCTGCCAGCCGACGTGCTCAAGGGCATCGAGGCGGACTCGTTCTGGTCGTTCAGCAAGTTGTTGGACTCCATCCAGGACAACTACACGTTCGCACAGCCTGGTATCCAGAGACTGGTAAACATGCTGGCGAAGGTGATATCACGCGCTGACACGCACGTGCACGAACACCTCCAGAGACACAACGTTCAGTACCTGCAGTTCGCCTTCCGTTGGATGAACAACCTGCTCATTCGCGAGATTCCCCTCCGCTGCGCTGTGCGCCTCTGGGACACGTACTTGGCTGAGGGCGCGCTCTCCGTCAGCGCTTACCCGCTGCCAACGTCTGGTTCCGGGACTGGGAACGTGTCCGGCGAGCAGAGCGGTCACTCGGGTCACGATAACCTGGCCCTGACTCACTCGCACTCTTCGTGGACAAGCGCGAGTCTGGCCGGCATGGGAAGTGTGGGCAGCGAGACACCTTTCTCATCGTCATTCCACTTGTTTGTGTGCGCGGCTTTTCTTCGTTTCTTTTCGAAGCATCTCCTCCAAGAGAAGGACTTTCAGGGCTTGATGCTGCTCCTGCAGAACTTGCCTACCTTCCACTGGACTGACAACGAGGTGAAGCTTCTCGTGGCGGACGCGTATCAGCTCAAGTACACGTTCTCGCCGAACCATCTGAAAAACTAGCCGGGACATCGGTGATCATCGGTTCGATGGTGGAGTGACGGTTGTTGTACATTCATCACGTTCTTATTATGCCAAGAATTGAAATAAATAATTGTTGTTACGTTCAGCATTGCGTAAGTCTGAATTCTGGTTATTTAAAAAGAATTGAACTACGTTCAGTTCTATTTACGTGCAGGGGGCGCAACGACCAGATTTGGTTAACAGAAATTCTGCTCCAGATGGTTACGGGATCACAACTTGGCCAACAGGTAATGAATCAGGGCATGTCGATGACTTTGATATCGCTCTAACACAGCCATGACCGCGCTCCTGTTCAACCTGATCTCATGGCTGCGTTCGTTGAGCTCTTCGGCGGCACCCTCACTGCGTCACCCTCTCAACATCCCTCTGCCGCCTGTTTTCCACCACACACTTTCCCAAAACGAGATCAACCCTTTCGATGAAATCCTTGTCATCGGCGACGTGCACGGGTGTGCTGATGAGATGCACGAACTGCTTCACCTGGCCAAGGAGAGCGATCGGGATGCAGCCCGATTCCCATCAATCGATGGCGTGCTCAAGATATTTGTTGGTGATCTGGTCAACAAGGGGCCAAAAAACAGGGAAGTGCTCCGATATTTAATGGGTGCTAGCGGCCGCTCGTGTCTGGCTGTGCGCGGAAACCACGACGAGGTCGTCATCAACGAGTACCTCAAGTTGAAACACAACCCAGCCAGTCTAGATCCGAAGAACGCCTGGATGAAGGAGCTGAACGAGCGCGAAATCAACTACCTGATCAGTTTGCCGTACACCATCAGCATCCCGTCGTTGAAGGCGATCATCGTGCATGCGGGTTTGGTCCCAGGCAAGAGGCTCGAGCTGATGACTGTCCAGGACTGGGTGTGCATGCGGAACATCGTTTATGGTGACTACTTCGACGGAGATGGAATCATGGGTACCAGCAAAGACACAATCGGCGAGCCATGGTCCACGGTTTGGAGGGGTCCTGAGCACGTGTACTTTGGCCACGACGCCAAACGCAAGCTGCAACTGTGTCCGTACGCGACCGGGCTCGACACGGGATGTGTGTACGGCGGGCACTTAACTGCTGTCTTCATTTGCGGGCCGCGCAAAGGACAGTTGATTAGTGTGAAGGCGAAACGTGTCTATCAAGAGCCGAAAGGCGCTCATGCCCGTTGATTATTGTTTCTGTTTGTGTCGTTGCTCGTCAGAGTGACACTGTGTTAATGTAAATAAATTTTGTTGATTTTCTAGGATGGAGAATCTGAATTACTTCTCGCTGCCGGTGCAGAGCAACATTTATGGCCTTGCGTATCTGCACGCTGACGATGGCAGCAGCAAAATACTGGTGGCCACGCTTGAGAGACAGATCTTCTGCATCGAGTACAACAGGAACAACACGCCGTCATGCAGAGAGGTGCACTTCACCTACATTCCGAGTATGTTCGATGTGCTCGTCGATCGCAATCTTGATGGTCACATCTGCTCGCTCGTTATTTAGGTGGGGCTGACATTGTCTCGATCGACGCATTCAAGCGGTCCACGTTCGGACATGATTTCGTCGTTGGCATCACTCTGGTGAAGAAAGGCATCGAAAGGTCGTCGGTCGCGGCACTAACGCCCGAAGAGAGTTGTATGATGAATGAGCCGTGTTCATATTACTTCAACATCTACGCCAGTTGGGCACCTATCCCAGAACTCGATCTCGATTATATCGCGCGTATGTAACTATTTCAGTTTGCCAACAACAAGTTATCGATCTCTCACCGAGATTCTTTCCTGCAGAGGGTTGGCTCACCATTCAAATCAATTTCGTGCCTTACCATTTGTACCACACTCTGTGAGTTGCGTTTATCTGTTCCTTTAAAAGTCTATTAATTGGTCAATTTCCACAGTTTGCACACGAGTGGTGGTGAGTCTGGCATCAGCAAGGAAATAGTATGGTTGTTAAGCGGCAGTGATTCCAAGATTCACTTGTATCGAGAAGACAAAGAGAAACAGTGTTTCAATGAGGAGGTAATTGATTATCACTTTCCGGAGATGCGTGACCTGCAGAGTATTGCGCTTTGGATCGACGTTAAGAACTTCATGCTCGAGGACGATGGCAATGACAAAATCAGCAGGTTGTCGGCCGTCGGATGCGAGAATGGTGACTTGAGACTGAGTTACGTGGAATTTGACGTCAACGAGCAGCAACACAAAGTAATATCTTCGTGGAATTTGACACAGCACAATACACCCATCTTGTCCGTGCGTCTCTTCACTGACCAATCGGACGACTGCCTCGAGAATTCACTACTCAAAAACAGAGTTAAAAGTGCTCTTAACTACACAGCCGAGAAGAACAACGACACTCATCTGCTCGTAGTCAACTCGATCGAAACGAGTGTCGTTTTCCGAAACGTGCTCGCCAATGGTCTATCGAAAATTCTCGTTCTGCCAGACAGCAAACGCGTCGACTGCAGCCTGACGTCGGCAATTGGAGATGTCGACATGGATGGTAGAAATGAGGTCATGATCGGCACATACGGACAGGTAACTGGCACCAAATGGGAACTAAAACTCAAATTGCAATTTGACGATTGACTCAATTTTGTAGGAGCTCTTAATTTACAAGTACGAAGAGAGTAGCGAACAGTTCCAACTTTCCCACGTACATCGCTTCGCGTGTCCCATCCACGCGATTGCGTTCGAAGATGTGACCGGCGATGGACTCAAAGAGATGCTCGTGCTCGTCACTAAAGGACTGCACGTTCTGCAACATAATCTCAAGAATGTGCTTTTATTGTGCCGGCAGCGTATACAAGAGGTGATCAGAAGGTTCAAAAATAAAACCAGCTAGGTCACTGTGACGATAACCATTTAGTGCTAGAATGCCCATGGGGACTATACTACTACTATGTAGTAGGGGTCGATCTACTTGAGTCTGTATAGCATCTTGCGCTGCATTCGGTACTGGATGTCTCCCTTGCGAATCATGCAATGAATCACCTTGTAAATGGTACGCTCGGAGAAGTTCTGCTTGACCAGGTCGCGAACGATGCTCTGCTCGGAAGCCTGTGACCCGACCGGAAAGCGACGCTTGATCTGCTTCTCAACGCGCAACATTGACTGGTGCTCCTCTTCGGTTGTGAATCCTTCAGCGCCCGCCAAGTCTCCAGACATGGCAGCCTTGAGAGTGGACACCTGGAAGAGTCTGAGCGCTTCATCGATGTCGGCATCGGTGGCAAACGGCTGCAATTTCATCTTGGCAATGCTTTCAGCTATGCGAGCGATGGCTTCCAGTTGACGCACCGTGATTGGAATGACGGACTTCTTGTTCTCATCGTGAGTTCCGTTTCTCATCGCCACGTAACGTTCGCGCAACTTCTGTGCCGCAGTTTGCGACAGCCTCGGTCCACAGCGCCTGATAAAAATTGATTATGTAAGAAATGCAGGGCAAGAACGCGATTGACAAACTTACGCTTTGCAGTAAGCGATGTACTTCTTGAGCAGGTTCAAACTGAGCTCACCATCGTTGTTGTCATCGACAGCCGACTGCGCGTTCATGTGCACACTAATCACATGTCGGGCCAGAGTAGCATCGCGACGCTCGTTGTGCTCGTCTTTCACGATGAAAATCATGTCGAATCGTGCCAGGATGGTGGGCATAAAGTCGATGTTCTGTTCAGCGCGCGTGTCGTCCCATCTGCCAAACACCGAGTTGGCGGCTGCCAGGACGGCGCAGCGCGAGTTCAGCGTCGTCGTGATGCCGGCTTTTGCTATGGAGATGGTCTGCTGCTCCATCGCTTCATGAATGGCTACGCGGTCGTCTTCGCGCATCTTGTCAAACTCGTCAATGCAGACAACACCACCGTCTGCGAGGACCATCGCGCCGCCTTCCATGACAAAGTTGCGCTAAAAGCGGAGAGAATGACAACGGGTTAATGTTGCTGGTATGTGCCAAACACAACCAACTCACCGAAATGGGGTCTCTGATGACGGATGCTGTCAGACCGGCCGCACTGCTCCCTTTGCCGGACGTGTACACGCCGATCGGTGCCACCTTCTCGACGAACTTGAGTAACTGGCTCTTGGCAGTACCTGGATCACCAAGCAGCAGAATGTTGATGTCGCCTCGTCTGGTGAGCCCGTCAGGCAGCATCTTCCGCGAGCCGCTGAACAGGAGACACGCGATCGCCTTTTTGATGTCGGAAAAGCCGTAGATGGAGGGCGCGATGCTGCGAGCGATGCGCTCGTAAATGTCTGGACTGCTGGCCAGTAGTCTGAAGGTCTGCTCGTCGTCATCGGTGAACGGCAAGCTAGCCGACCTGCCGGGTCCTTCGGTCTCGACATGGACGCCGAGGACACGCAAGTACGGAGCGCGAAGGCCGACGTTGGATTTGGCATCGCCGGCGGCCGACCGCTTGCTGGGCTTGGCGAGCTTCTTGATGGAGTAGATGCCGACCACGGTGATTCGGTTGCCCGGCACGACCTTCTCACACAAGTATCGGTCGCAGTAGAGCGTCAGGTGTCGGGGCATCTCGCCGTGCGGCGTGTCTTCGGGCGCCTCCTGCAGCTTCAGCGTCTGAAAGTCGACGCACTTGCACCGGTCGGGCATAATGAAGAACGGATCGACGGGACACTTGAGTGTGCGACCGGTCTGGTCCGAGTTGCACTTGCGAGGTAACAGGAACCCTTCCAGACCCGGCTTGATGGCCAAATTGGGCACCACCTCGCGACATCCGCGACATTGGAGACTGATCTTAATGGCTTTGGCCCTGATGCTTGACGTCGACACGATGATGCCCGGCACCTTGACCAGACGCGAGACGATCTCCGAGCGCAGTTCGCGCAACGTCAGCGGATTGGCCTGCGAGTTGAGCATCACTTGGATGTCATGGACCGTCTCGTCGCCGTCAGCTCGTGGTCGTGTCACTTCGTCGGCGACCTCGCGAGCGGCTTCCTCGAAAAACGTGATGTACTCGATCGGATGCTTATTGAGCTTGTCGGCCAAATCGTCGTCGTACGAGGCCAGGTCCTCCATCATCACTTCAATCCAGAACTGGTGCACATTGTAGTGATTCTTGAGCTGTTCGCGGTACTTGTACTCGAAATTGCCTTCGTGAAACTGGCGCAGGAATTCCTTGAATCTCTTCTTAATAGCCTGCGCGTTGACCGCGATCGTCGCCGATGCACTCTCATCGTTTCCGGCCAGATTGTCGCTGTAATAGACACCCAAATCGTCGAAACCAGCCATAGTCGGGTCAAAGTGGAATGGACAATAAATGAGCAAATCGTGTTGGATTCGGCTGGTCTCTTTAAATGGTCTGCTCTGTTGGCTTTGTGTGGTTGGCGCCAAAGTATGCGCATGGTCACTGTGAAGTGCGAATTTGACAAGTCAACAATTTACGTGTCGGACATCTCTTCTAGTAAATCTCTTCTGGTAAGTGAGCAGCGAGTGTCCACTTTTCTCCTTTTCACCTTTACCTTGACCTTCTCCCCTTGGAATTCGTGCTCGGCCTGCGATGGTTGCATTTTGCATGACTTTTGGCTATTTAATTATAGTTTCTGTCGTGCTTGTATGGCTTCCCTGTTCGATGTCTGAGTGTATGTCGGCCGCTTTCTGCTGATTGCTTATTTGCGATATGGCAGTCGTGTGACTGCTTTGCACGCATTTCACATAAATGGGCCATTGAGATGTGTACATATACCGACATGCACTCGACTCGAATTCGCAATTTGCTCAGAAACAGGAAGGTGAAGGTTACTAGTAATGGGAAATTTGCAGATTTGTGTTTGTGCGCCGATCGCATAGCAATGGCCCAAATTGCATCATGTTGGCTGTGTTCGATGACGGTGTTCTCAGTTCTGAGTTCGCCTCGGAGCATTAGCATCATCGTTAGGTCACAGCAAGGTTGACAGCATTGAGTTAGTTTTTCCCCTGTACCACCCCACACCTGGAAAACCCTCATCTGATGTTCCATTTTTTTATTGGCTCTCCGCAGGGTTTTTCCCAAGTGTGATGCAAAACGATCGTCCGTGAAGAAGTTATCAGATGCCAACACGTTACGAGAAAACGACGCACATCGAGTTCGACTCCGTTTTCATCTCTACCTTGGTATTTTCGTGCCTCGTGTCCCGTGCCTTGTGTCTCGTGCCTTGTGCCTATCCGGTCCGTCCTCTCCCCCGAGTCGCCGAAGATGCATCGGCAATCGCAACCGAAATTGCAATCCATCGATGCCAGGAAGCAGGAATGCAACATGAAAACCCCGGACAGCAGCGCAGATGACAAGTTGGCCGCGTACGAAGCGCTCTTCGAGTCCGGCTACAATTCTACAAGTATCATCGACTTGGACGACAAAGTTGAGGTGTTTTCAAGCCATCAACCGACGTCGGATTGCATGCAAAACAAGTGCGACGACTCCATGCTTCCGTTCGACAGCGGCCTAAGCATCGACAGTGGCCACATAGCCGAAGAGGGCGAGATTGAGGAAGAGGAGCGCGATGCAAGTGCTGCCCAAGTCGTCGCACTTTTCGAGTCGCGCAGGCTAATTAAGGACGTGTTTGAGCAAGACCGCGATGGAGATACAGCACTGCATCTAGTGATTATAAAGGAAGACATCGACAAGGCATTCACCCTGGTTCGCATGGCCCCACATCCCGATTTTCTCGACACATTCAATCATTTATCTCAGGTGAGGGAGTGGTGCTGGTAGTGGTGCTCAAATGGCTATTCTGTTTCTGTTCTCGCAGACCCCACTACACTTGGCGGCACTAACGCGACAGGCGGCCGTCCTCCGTCGCCTGGTGATCGCGGGCGCTACCCTCGATCTACGTGATCGGCACGGCTGCACGTGTCTGCACATCGCCTGCGAGCGCGGCGATTTGGATTCTGTGCATGCCATACTGGCACCCATCGGCAAGGAGGAGATCGAGGAGGCCGCTCCCCTCAATTATCCGGTGCAAATTTTCAGCGCATCATCAGAATTGGTGCATGTGCGAAACTACGAAGGACAAACTTGTATTCACCTGGCCGCATTTTCTGAGAGTAGGAGACTTGTCGAGTTGTTGGTCAACTGTGGAGCGAACATCAACATCCAGGACGGCAAGAGTGGCAGAACAGTTTTGCACTGGGCCGTCGAGACGCTGAATATAGATCTAGTCCAGTTCTTGCTGAAGAAGTGTCGCGCCAACGTCAACGTCAAGTCGTATGCCGGGCACTCACCTCTGCATTTGGCGTGGACTCTGCTCCAACTGTATCCAAACAATGCCAGGTTGAGGACGTTGATCCAGCTGCTGAAACGCTACGATGGTGAACCGGTCATGCCGCCCGTTGACAGTGAGACGGACAGCGATGATGAGGGATGATAAGGATAAAAATGACGATCCTTTGAGAGGTGTGTATCCTGGTTCATTAATTCTCATTTATTAAATATCCTTGCCTCGGTTGTTCTCGCAGGCATTTTGCAACCGTTATCGCAGGGACATACTTAATCTCGGACTGTCAGACGAAAACGCTACGCAATTTTATATTTTTAGAATAAATATTGTCAATGATGAATGGCGACTACGCGCCAGATACTTGTTACTTATCATTAGCAACGCGGTTAAGGTAAATTAGGTATTTCATTAATTTGATCAATCGACACAGTCACGCAGCGAAATAGCTCTCGAAGACTTTCCTTTCGCTCCCCAATAAGCTGGTGACGTGTTTCGAGATTGTCGCATTCGACGAGCATCCATCGTCATCCGAGACCGACGATGACGATGAGCTGGCAGTGGCGAGTCCTTTGACGAGAATCGACGCCCTTGTCGACAAGAAAGAGTTGATCTTGTCGTCTAGATGGATGTAACTTTGATTGTCATACAGATTTGACGAATCACTGCATTCGAGGCACTTCTGCAACTCGTCTGCAACGAAAAAGTATAACCGTGATGGTTATTGGTAGTTGACTACCATAATGGTAGTGTGTGCAGGGCAGTAAATGATTTGATACTAATAATTTCAGACATGTCCATGTGGAAACGTATTTACCGTTGTCCATGTGAAAGACTCGTAAGAATGCCAACAGATGTTTGTCGATCGGTTTGCACTTCGGGTAGAGATGAAACGTTGTGGACCTGGTGCAGGAATAAAAATGAAGTACATTGAAGGAAATCTTATGAGGACAGCGAATTCATTAATTGGTCTTACGGTGGGAGACCGATTTTCCTCAATAGTTGCCGTTTGGGCTCGTAAAGAGCGTCGTTTTTGCTAATGCCCAATTTGATTGGCACGAAATCATGCTGGTTGTTTACAAAGACAAAACCATTATGAGTGAAGAATTCCCCGTTGGAACGGTAACCGTAAAATATGTGAATCTGGAAAGTAATGACGAGAATGAGAATGAGTCAGAAATTAATGAAATATTAATTAAGCGTCGCAGATATGAGATAAGAGAGTTGGAGGAATACCAAGTAAACTACTTACTTCATCACCAATCGAGTAACTGTTCATCGCGTAGCACAACGCGCTATCTCTCTCGATGTCGAAGTCTGTACAAAACTGGCAAGTCATAATTAAAGCCATAATTAGTAATCTAGTTAATTAGCGATCAATTAAGATATGATACTCACTTTGCCGTTGCTGTGATTGCACAAATCGAGCACCGGAATCAGGGCACTGATCGATGTCGTACCACAAACGGAAGGAATTGAATTCTGTCTTGTCATCACTGTTGACACAGCCCAACTATGTAAGAACAGAAAAGTTAACCGGTGATTAGTTCATCATTAGCATATGACCAAGCTGAGTGAATGCTCGCACGAACAAAATTCAACACACAGGACACAATAATCGACAGACGAAGTTACAATAGGCGAGATGACAGACTGCCAGGTACGAACATGAGAATCGTGATCGGATTGTGTGTGTTTCTGTTCCTGTGCAACGCGATCACCTGCCAGTTCAATGATTACTACTATGGTCAAACTATGCCCGGTCAAGTTCAAGAACCCCAGTACTACATTGAAATGGTGCCTTCGGACGTCAAATATCCCAATTACCAGCCCAACAATGGCCCGAACAACTTCGATGTCTACCTCAACAACCTGCTGCGCCACTACCTTCTTCAGTACCAGGCAGAACGCCAACGAACACCGCCACCGATGCTGCAATTGGAGCCACCGAAACCGCAAATCTTTCATCTACCGCCACCGCAACCGATTCCATTACATGAGCACCATCACCCACCACCATTGAGCACCTTTCCACCGCAAGACCCTCGTCAGTTCATGCCGCCAACTAATAAGCCCATCTTTCCATCATTTCCGATAATCCAAAAACCGCCACCGCCGCTCCAGCTTGCAGTTAATCCACAAATGGAACGCTCTCGAGTAGTGAAGAGGCCGCCAATAAAATATGCCAACGAAATACCGACAGTTACGTACGTCGATGACGAAATATCACTGACAACACCTCGACAGGTGACTGACACGACCACTGAAGACAATCTGAAGCATCATCGTTTGAACGATGGATTCGTAAGCGAACCCGAACCCGAACCCAAACCAGTCACAGAACATTCATCGCCCAACTATTTCGATCCTCGCGTCGACGACACTTCACAAAGCTCGAAGGCAAATGAAGCCTATTACTGGATGCGACGCGCTGACAATCGATCTAAGTACCTAATTGCGTGCATTGCCACCGGTGTAATGGCACTTGTCTTGCTCGCTATAGTCATATTTCTCCTTCTGTGGAGAAGAAACAGCCGAAAAATGGTTACGAGTAAACGAAGCTGGTCAGAGGGAGCGGACATCCAATACGATCCCAACTGGATCAGGACGACGCGGTCAATGCAGTCGCGAGTGGCCAGCCCGCGACGCGCCAACATGTAACTGACCGACATCGCTCGTCATAATCAGCATCATAATCATTATCGACATGTCCATCAACCAATCAATTCGTACCGATATAAGTCATACGTGAAGTGCTTCTTGAATGGCAACTTAGCGGCGGCCGAAGTGAACGAGTGGAGCTGCTTGACGAAGTAGGCATACTGACGAGCGATCGAGCGCACCAACTTGACCACTTCGTGCAGATTCAGCGAATTCTTCAGCTGCTGCACTTGCGAGTGCGTCAAGTAGAGTGGTGTCGAGTAGGTTGGAGGCAATACAGCCAGATATGGTTCCCAAAATGATGCATCTCTTTTGCAGTACTCGCTGATGATGTAGAGAGTGAGCACCACGTTTGGCATATTCTGCAGGACGGCGTCTTCTGCGATGAACGCGTCTGTACAGTCACCAAACAAGCGTTCATAGTTATTTATCCCATTCATGTTCTCCTGTATCGTTCGTCTCTCTTACTCAATAAAGCGTCCTTGGTCGCAGTCTCGGTGGTCATCATCACCTTCCTGGGTACTTCAAGGAACAGGTCGTTCTCGGCGATGTCGCACTTGGATTGCAGTCCAAACTCGCCACTCGCCGCGTCCACGCAACTGATCTCGAAGCGCTCACACTCGATGCCGTTTCGCTGGCACCAATCCACGAATTTCGGCCATCCATCTTCGCGATGGGGCAGTGACGGAGTGATGCCTGCGATTAGATGACATCGATTTTAGTCTCAATTCGATGCCCGCTTCTTGCATTGCTTACCTTTCTCGATGTCGCGCAGCGCGTTCAGAATGCGACTGATCTCGTGGTGCTCTTCGACCGGGTTAGCGGACGTATTGTTGATGTAGAAAGTGCATCCTGACACAGAGCACATCACCATTGATTAAATATCGTTCGCGATTATCAATGCATCTCATTACAAACGAGATGCAGTTTGTATTGAACTCACTCTGGAGCAGTTCGTCAACCAGCGCCATTCGACTCCTGGCCGCCTTCACCGTCAAGCCATTCTCGGTGCCGAGGCCGCGCGACCGCTTCGATCGGCTTGTCATCGGATATCGAATTAGGCGAAGTCAGGCATACAATCGGTGTTTATTATTTATAAGGCACGACGACTGCACGTGGCCAAATTAGGAATCAACGAGCGCCATCCCGATACTGACATCATCACGAGTTCAACAAATAATTACATGTCTGCTCATTCAAAAACCATTATCATTCTTTTTTTATCATTTCACTACCTCTACACTGTTTCATTTCAATCATTTTCGGCACACATCTAGATCATGGCATGTGACATAACATGCATAAGTATGAAGTTAGTGAGACAAGAGGTTCATGAGAAATGAGCAGCGAAACATTATAATGGACAAGTTCCCCATTTACGGATTTGTTCATCTTCACTGCCGAGCCTTGTTTTCAAGCTTAATAAACATTAAAATCTTTGATCGCTCATTTCTCATACTTATGCATGTTATGTCACATACCATGATCTAGTTGTGTGCCGAAAGTGATTGAAATGAAACAATGTACAGGTAGTGAAATTAGCAAACGAAGTTGTCAATGTTAATGAGCGTCGGACTGTTTTTGTCCAAGTTTTTCTACAAAACTGTGTATTGGTGCTGAAGTGAATCTGAGACGCTAAACGTGGTCTCAACGGATTTCTGTTTTTTCTTTCTCCCGATATTTGGACAACCCAATCGACAAATTGGCGATAGTGAAGCGATGAACGAG
>JAGGCA010002772.1:0-21805 GCA_022876805.1 Osperalycus tenerphagus | reverse complement strand
AAAAAAAACGAAACAATGGAAGTAAAATGAAATGAGAGGAGCAATTGGAGAGAAAGGGATAAAGAATGGAATTGAGTGGAGGCAAGGAGAGGAATGCATTGAACGTGTCAATTGATATGCTGACTAGGCGATAGACCGAATGAGGTGATCACCACCTATAGACAGACACTGACAAGTGATGTCAATGATATGGTGCAACGACTACCAACAATGCGATTCAATAATTCGACTCTATGATACATTGAAATCTATCTTTGGTCTAACTAGCCGGACATTAAAGTGGAATGTGTGGGGTGATGATGCATAGCAAATAGCGATAATCTGTACGTCGATTTCGATTATGTCGTGTGTGTGATAATAGCAATAATCAATTTGCTCATCGAAAGGCAATTTTGTTCGTTACATTATCTAATCGGTAAATCGATATATATTAATTTCAATGAAAAACAATTGACTGCTTGGTGCGTCGAGATTATTGTGCAGTGCACGAAACGGCGATCGATGATCGGTGATAATGTCAATGATCGATGATGATACGCAATAGGTAAGGCTGACGAGGCCCGAAGCCGGCCGTCACTGTCCTCCAGGAGCACGACGGCCCTCAAGTGACCCGTCGGGACGGGACGGGACGCGCACGGCACGGGTGACATCGACTGATAGACGTCTCAACTCATAACAGGTCGCACGCAGACTGAACTCGTGTCAGGTTCGCGACTGGTGAGTGACTATGACTAGTGCACTCATCTCGGTTTGGTTACAGTTCAATTACATTACAAGTACCATTATCATTACCTCTAATCTGTGTCCGCTTCAATATGGAATAAATAATCATTCGGATCAGCTATCGATTCTCAATTAATTGACTTTGCGGCTCAACGTGACTAGTGACGGTCCATTGATTGATTGATTGATTGATTGATTAACAGACATGCGGTTGATGATGATGATGATCGATCATTGCGATTACAATTAAAACACTCGATGCTGTTGTGTACACAAGTTCGTAAATCGTGTAATGACGACGATATGGAATCAGAATGGAATGGAAGGCACCGTGGCACATTCAATGTTCCAAGCTCACTGTTCACTTCGTTTTCATCTGTGCCAATCACCGTGACTGTGATCGTGGATCGTGACATGACATGCAAGTGCGATGATGTGCCGATGATGACGATGATGATGACCAATAATTATAATTAATAATGACGACGATTAACCATTCGGCATGGACGGGATCACGCTGATCGCTCTCAATGATATGATCATCGTTAACTAATCGATGCTCGTCGTTATTCGAGCTGTTCGAGAAAGTTTGGCGACTTGAAGTACTCGGGCACGTTGTCGTCAAGACGAGCGATTATTTTATAAATGGCTTTCTTCCACGACTGTTCCGTGTCTTTGCCGGCCTGAACCGCTTTGAAGAACTCGCGAAGTGTTTGTTCGGAGACGTAGCGGAAGTGTTCAGGCACCTGAGATATGGAGAAAGCACCGTCAATTAGATCGTATGGTCAGCACCCCCACAAGAATGACCGGAAATACTCACATCAATGTGATTATTGCGGTTGTAGTGCAGATTCAGTACTCTCAGCAGCTCCGAGTCGGGACTGACTCGCAGTTCCTCCGGGTTCTTGACGCCCTCACTGATGGCTTGTCTCGCATACTTCTCCATCTGGATGTAGTAGAACTCCCTGAAAGGAGAAAATTGGAAAGAGTGAGAAGTGTAAAACGTGAATAGTGATGAGGATGGAAGTGGAGACATAACAAAAGGAGTGATTAGTGAGCTGGCGTAATTAGCGGCGCACTATCAAAGGTGAGGGACGGAAGTGCGTCGCGTATAGAGAGTGTTTGACACAATGAAATGACCTGCGATACACGCACTGAGACGGAGGAAGCCGAGCTGTTCGTGGCTCTAATGCGCCCACTAATGCACGACACAACACAGCACATCATCGTGCATCCTCGTCATCGTCATCGTCATATCTTCACAGTAATATTCTAGTAATTGTAATATTCGCAGCTCAGCTTCGCTTCGCTCTCCGGCTTCGGTCGCACTTTACTCGCACTATCGCGACGTTTCGCGTGATTTACAAAGGGCTGCTAATTAATCAAATCTCATTAAAGAAAAAGGCTCGTCGCTGCCATACACAATGCATTATGGCTTTCGTATGCGATGCGATGCTATGCTGATGCCGCTTCGTTATTGATGTATTCGCGACGAGCGAGAGCAAAGCAAAGCAGTGCAATGACAATAAGTCTCTTATCTATTTAACATTTTAAATTCTAAGAAAGGCCAGATAATAAAAGGGAGGCTACACAAAGGAGAATGAGATAACGGAATGGAGTGCATAATGCGCTAAATGGTGATGGTGCTGTGTCTCTGTCGCCGCTATCATACAAATAACGGGCAAAGCTGGTCACGACTATCAATGGTAATGAGCGACGAGTATTGTGATTAACACGTTTCTTATTGCAACGCTTGCCGGCAATGTTCGAGTTCCGATACCAGGCGACACGTGCTCTGAGGGACCGAGACAGCGACAGCATCATGCGATTAGACTCATTTGTCATGCGAATCTGCACGGGCAGAGAACTGCCATCAACAATGAAGCATGAGCTGTGTTTACGAGCCAGTGACTTGCAATCGCACCTGGCCTCTGATCGTGAGGAGAGGAAAGAGAGGAAAGAGCACAGAGCAGATCACCGGCTCACGGGCACTGCGTCCCGAGCACGAGCTGAAGACCGAGACCGAGACAGAGACAGAGCACAGCATCAGCATCAGCATCCCGTCTATTATGCGTTTTGTTTCTCAATCTGTAGACCGTAACGAACGCATTCGTACGGTATGGAGATGCAAACAGCAAACACGGCACATATCCTCCAGCACAGGAGAGCGACATAACCAAACCGAACCATCATATCATGCATTGCACTTCCTTCCCCTCTCGCTCCACCCAATTGCTCCCAATACAAGTTGATTAGAGCGGAATCGCAATACGAATGAGAACGCGAATGCAGCTGCTTTTATTTCAGAAGAGACACCAAAGAGAGACACAAACCAGAAGCCACAAGCACGGCAATTCTTTCTCTGTTCTCGACGCCCTTCACTCAAAGGCCATCCGTCACATTCAGATTGACGATGCGCTCTTATTGATGCGAAGATATGCAAACAATTCTGAGTGACGTGCACGGTGCACGGTGCCATCGGATATCCGCACCTTGATGGCCACATTGAGCCACCTTGATGGTGATGGCGATGCGATCATGTTGATGCGTGGCTGCTGAGCCAGAAGCAAGCAGCAGACACAATTAGAAACTGTTCTGTAGCGCACCCCATCTCTGGATGTGTCTCTGCGCGCCCTCAATCCCCTTCCCTTCCCTTATGTTGAAAAGAGGAATTTGAACAATTGATTGAATGCATCTCGTCATTAAAACATCCGCTGCTACTTTTAAATTAACAGCGACAGGCATTGAAAAACGCATTGTGCACAGAAAAACATCAATGCGGCTTCATACATGCCGTCAAGCATGGCACTTTAACTCACCGAAAATTCGAGAACCACTTCACCAGTTGCGCAGTGTTATTCTTATTGAACTTCATGTCCGATGATGTTTCGAGAAATAGAATAGAATGGAATTTGAATCAATGTTACAAGACTGAAAATGATGCATGCACTAAATAATTCGCAATTAGTCTGATTACGTTTAATTAGTGAAAATTACCTTGATATCGGGGAAGAACATCTTCAAGATGGCCGAGCTCGGGTATCGGACGTAGAAGAACATCAGTTTGGCCTTCCGCAGGTGCATTGGTGTCAGGGTGCTGGTGTGTGTCCGAGTTAAGGAATATATTTTATAACGCAATCAAATTGGCAAATTGGTAGAAATGATCGATAAAGCAGATTGCTTGTAATGCGTGGATGCAGCCTTAGAGGGGAACCGATGTGAAGAGAGAAATTGAGAGCGAAAATGCTACAAAGTTTCCGTGAGTATGCAAAGCACATTCAATTGAATGCATTTGCATAGAAAGAAACCTTTGCGGTTAGGGTTAGAGTTGGAGATGAAGGCAAATCGTTACGGAATGGCACATCGGTTCAATATGCGTGGGAAACGGTAAATTGAGCGCGGTTCGTACATAGTCGCATTGAGTTGCCAACTGCAAGCTCAGTGCTCGCATCCCGACTGCATCCACACATCAAGTGGCTTCACGAGCAAGCATTTCAAGTGCAGCCACAATAAAGGAACGCATTCAGACATATTTAGTAATTACTAACGTCGAAAAGGATATCAGAGGCATGTTCGAGTCGTACATGGATGTCTCCGTCGACGGGTCCGAGCCGTCACCGCCATCAGATCCGTGTCCATGCTTGCCGAAGTTGTAGCCGTGAAGCGTGTCGGGCGACGCGCCACCACCGCCGCGCAACATGTGAAGATGGGCGGCCTGTGCGGCTTGGTTGAGGGCCTGGATGGCCGCGCTTGCCACGTTTTGATTCTTGAGAGCGTCGCGATCGCTGTCGTCGTGACTGTCACCGAACAGACTCAGTCGGGGGTGGTCGCCGAACGGAAACGGCGAGCTGAAAATGTCTGACTGGTGTAGGCTAGGGTTCGGAATGGCGACAGACGTGGGAAGAGACACGGGAACCAGGGGTGGAGGAGGCGGGGGAACATGAACCTGGTGAAGGAATGCTTGTGAGCCCCCAGGAGGCGATACGGATGATGTGTCACGAATAGTGAGCGGTTCTTGTCCAAGCATACGGGTCACGGTGCGCGGCGTGATTCTCGTGTCGGTTACCTTGTGTCGCTTGCGCTTCGGCGCCACCACGAGGGACATCGCTTCCGTTTGTTCTGGAAGATTGTCGTTGTCGTTACAAACATTGTCATTGTCATTGTCATTGTTCGTACCATTGATGGTGAGCGCGGGTTCGCGAGTAGCGAAAGTCGAGTTCGCAGTGCAATGGTCGCGGTTGAGACTGGCGAGAGCGAGGTGCTGGGCGAGTGCCGACGGCATGAGAGCCTGTTGGGGTGCTGGTTGGGCAGCGGGAGGCGGAATGTAGAACGGCAGTTTGAATCCCGGTGGCGGAAACATGAAAGGAGTTGGTTTCGGAGCGGGAGCGCTCTCGGTCGGGAGACTGAACGGGCTCGATCGCGACTGATGATGATGGGTGATCAGAGGCTTGGTGCCCGCACCAATCGATGTTGGCATGACGGGCAGTGATGATGACACTGCAGTGGCGGCCGGCCCGCGGTCGATCACTTTTGTCGATCTAGGAGATTTCCGGTCCAGCATTTGAGATAGAGATGTCAGATCTTTGGTGGCATCAGCACCAAGAGCACCACCACTGGTGTCGAAGCTCGGCTTCACCTGTTGAGCGCGTCGTTGCGCGAACTTGCGGATGATCGAGTCGATCGCTTGATTAAGTTCCGCTTTGAGCGCCTCGGCCAGCCACTCCATGTCAGCCAGGTTCTCGCTTCCCGGACTCGTTCCTAGTCGCGGTCCTGGCACTGGAGCTCGGGAGTGGGACAGTGGTGATATGCCAGATCCTGACGCCGAAGCGCTATTTCCCGGCTGTCGCAGGAGTGATGTGTATTTCGCATCTGTAGGCTTGGTGATGGCCATCTTCTCCTGCTCGGAGATCAGACGGCGCGCCTCGTTGAGAAACTGCACAGGGTCCTGGATGTCTTTGGCGGCGATGTCGCGGTGTGGCATGCTTGTGGCGGGCGTATCTCGGTGTGCCTCGCTCAGCGGAGTGACTGCTTCCTTTTCTGATGCGATGTCGTCGGTCTCGGTCTCGCAGTCGTCAGCGGGTGACGCGGAAGTGGTTAGATTGACGGGACTCGCTTCGGTGCCCGAGTGGCCCTGCACTTGCTGCACGTTGAACAACCTTACGTACCTCTGCTGCATGGCCACCAACTGCGCTTGCATGTCTTTAAGCTGCCTCCCCAAACCGAAATGGTCCCTTTCTTCAGCCGCCGTGGCGGTCTTGGCGCGCTTGGCAGACAGATCGATTTCACTTACGTTCTCATCGTCATCGTCGTTGATCATCATCTGATCGACATTTCTGCCATCTGCGTCATCGTCGTCCTCGTCGGCCGGACCGTTGAGTTTGCTCTGTTGCGGTTGGTAGAGTTTGCGCTTCTTGCAACCATTGACTGGGGCACCCGCTGATGAACTCTTACCGTTGCTCGGGCCCGATGTGCCGTTCGATGAGCCGAGCAACATGTTCGAGACAATGTTTTCGACTCGGGCACGCTTCACTTCAGCGATCGTCGAGCTGCTGTTCGAGTTACTGTTGTTACTGTTCAAGTTGCTGTTCGAGTTGGGACGGTTCGGGTGCGCAGCAGATGACGGTGATGGAGAGCGCGACGACGACTTGTGGCCGAGGTGATGCTGATGGCGGTGCTGGTGCTGGTGGTGGTGGTGGTGATGGTCTTGCGGCGTTGGCGTGTCGCGGTCGCGGTCCGGCGATTGAGATCGCGATCTCGCCGACGCTGCTGCGGTGACGTCGATTGTGTTATGATCCATTACTTGAGCATCTCTGCTACTTTCCTCACCTGATTCGTCCTCATCGGCATCTGAAGCATCGGAGCATTGAGTCGATTCTCCTCCTACTTTGTCATTTCCTGGAGAATTAGGTTGGTCCCACTCGTTGCAGTTGTTCTGCGACACCAACTTGCGACCAGTTTGCAGGATGTCTCGCAGTAACTGGTTGTGAGACTGGGATTGTGACGAGAGCGCGATCGCCTCACTCTTGACGCCCTCGAAGAATACGCCAGTCGTCCCGATACTCTTGTCACCTTCGTGGTGGCTTCCAGTTCCGTTTGCTCCTCCGTTAATGAATGGCGGCACCACTTGTGGTACCGGAACAGCTCCCCCATTGATACACATCTGCAGAGGAGCACTCTCGTCGAACACGATCATGTCTTGTGACGATTTGACGCTATCCGCTGACGTCTTGCTGAGGATCTCGCTGAGAACCTTGGTCGAGTTGGCAGAGTAACTGCTAAGGCCGTTGATGGGATGATGATATGCTGGCTGATGGAACGCGTGAGACTGTTGGGTTCCCGGGAGGTCGCGGTCGCGGTCGCGGTCGCGCTGTCCCCTGACGTGCACTCCGTGCCCGTGAGCGATGCTCTGATAACTGTTGCGCGGCTCACCGGCATCAACTCTTTGCCGCGTCCTCTTCACTTTGCAGCTCGCGCCTGTCGCGCTCGCTTTTAAGGCCTGCAAACTACTTTTGTGTTCCTGCTGGAGCAGGTCCAGAGGTGTTTCTTCTTCCGATGACATCACGTGATGTCTTGCAAGGCTTCTAAGTGGACGGAACCAAGAATAAAACGGCAACTCGTCGCTCGCAATTGTGATCACTCGAGTGTAGCGAGAGGAAGAAGGAATGGCCAAGGTGAACAGATCTTAAGAAGACATCCCCTCGTTAATTGGCGATGATAGGCGGTTGGCGAGAAGTTGAAGTAGTCCGAGTATGAAGTAAGTCGAGCTGGCGGTGCTTCAGCTCTTCGTCTTGCGCTCGTCCGCGATCTGCGTCTGCAATGACACAGCGACCAGGTGTTATTATCGTTACGTTAAGTTGCCGTTGCGGTTCTGCCGATCGCCGGGCTAACGGAATCTCCCACATCAACATATCGCGTTATCAAAGCATATGCGAGACGAGAGCGAAAAAGAAACGGAATCGCAATCAAATGAATCGAAACGAACGAACGAATCGAGTCGCATCTTTATGCGAAGTTAGACAGTGAAAGTTTGCTGCTTGCATGTCACTCGCATTCGACTTGCGATGTTTCCTCTCCTCTGCTGCATCGAAAGGAAATCCTTGCAAGCGACTTTGCATAAAACGCGACAACGAGAAGTGAACGACGAACGGTAGAGAGAGGCAGAAAGAGAGAAACCCTCATAACCGGATGAGTATGTTATTGATTTAAACACCCTTTTTATAACAAATTCACCTCACCTAACTTTCTACTCAAACAAACTCACTTATTTCGCCTTCCTGCCAAGCGCGCGGCACCGATTATGCGATGCGTCTTAATTCCAGCGCGTTTCTCATTTGTCTGTCTCCTTAAATCTTAATTTTCTTAAAATGATTCTTAGTCTGAAGTAAGCTAACTCACAAACGGAGTTCGGCAACACAACTCACTTCCTTCCTGCAGTAAACAACTGCAGAGGAAAAGTGAGTTAAATGCAAGCAGCACAGTACAAAGATAGCAGAGAGTCGATGAAATAAAAAGGGGAGGTTTGGGATGGGGCTTAGAGAATGAGCTGTTAAATTTCCTGGCGAAGGAAGTTGCGAGACAAGCGTGATTACGGCTCAAGAATTATGGCATTCATGGGAACATCCGTAAGACGATCGGCGCGAAGCCGGAGAACAGAGAGCGGAGAATGGAGGTGGTTGGAGGACGACGCACATCCGCAAGACGATCGGTGCGTGGTGATGGTGCTGATGACACGACAATTAAAGTGACACCACAAATGCCAACTGTATGGCAATGGAAACCGCAATCTTGAACATAGCGTCGCGTTCGGCACGCGACTGGCATCTCGCAATGGTCTCGCGCACGCATCGTCATCACGTCGAGATCGCGATGCTACTCACATGCAAATTAATGCTAATGATAATCACTACTGCGATAGATATTTGTTGCAGCGAAATGCGTAGGTCATGAAAACAGTCGATTAAGGGTCAAATCAATAGAAATATACAGACCGACGAGCTTGCCACAGATGCCGCACTCCCAGCACTCGGCACCGCACTCACCACACATTCGAGACCGACCACTTGTTGGTCGCTGATGATGGTGATCCAGTCCGATCAGAGTCTGGGACTGGCCTCGATCGAGATCTGGGATCAACTGCGCGCTGATGACGGTAACTGATGGTCTAAGATAGCGGTGCGGTGGCATAACAACTTATTGATAGCGAACAATTAACCAATTACAATTCGATGATAGGGGAGTTCGCGGCAGTGTGCATTCTGTTCGCATTCGTTGCGAACCTTTCGTTGGTCACGTCGCAGGCAACCTGCAATCTCAGCTGGGTGCATCTCATGACTTTCATATCAGACAATCGCAATGATTCGTATTCGTATTCGGCGTATTTTTCACCACTTTTGTTCATTTCCATCCCCATTCCATCTCCTAACAATTCGATCGCTATCTGCACATACTTACAACGACGATACGTATTCGTCGATTGCTTCATCTATTAGTAATTCGTGTACGATAAAGGAAAGTGGCCAAGGCTAAATAATAGGGCTTGTGCCGAGCATCGAGCATCGAGCACCAGGCACCGAGTAGTAGCTATCTTGTGAGTGTCATTTATGGAAATGAAATTCGCAATTGCCTGTCACAAACGACTGCCGACGTTAATGACTTGAGACGATGACGATCGGCCGGTGAGAGAGAGCGAGAAATGGAGAGTGGCGAGACGAGAACGAGAATAAAACGAAAAGCAAACCAAGCGACGTGAAACGCGAACGCGCAACACGCGCAACACGCTCAACACGCTCAACACGCGCGCGTGCTGGCCAGGTAAACGGAACGCGTGACGCGTGCGGGACAAGGAGAGCAGACAGAGTGGAAAGTAGCGAAGAGTGAGTGCCCCCGACCCTCACCCTCAAACCATCACCATACCTGTGCCTCTACCACTGCCACCGTATCTGTCTGCATGCCTCCCTCACCGGTCATCACTTCTGGGCGAGGTCTTAACTCGCTCTCTGTTTGTCTCTAATAAAAAATTGATCTGCCCATCGAACATCGAAGTGCGTGGGAAAACTTATCGAAGCACGGCGCGCGTACGCAACAATTGAGCGGAGTGTTCCGGAAATTGAGACAAACGGGGATAGAGAACAGAACAGGACAGGACAGGATAGGAGATAGAGAAAAAGGCACAGAACAGGCACCTCCGTGTGTAAAGAACGCATGCATGTCGATTTCGATGTCGATGGACGTGGATGCTTGGTGATCGCAATTCTCTTCTCGTAATTTGAGGCAGGTGATGGGATAAGAGAACTTATAGGAATAGGAAACGGCGCGGAGGCGCAGCACACCGACAGACACGACATTTCGATTGTTTTTCTAGTTGCTATTGCGAATTTGTCGTTGTCGTCGTTGTGTCGAACTTTAACGCAAGCATTTCATTTCATTTCGATGCCGTTCTCATTAAGGCTGCTCTGGGTTGCTGATCTCTTTCTCTACGGCATTTCCTCTAAACATAGAAATTCAGCTGATCAAACAATAGTCATCCCGTTTCGCAAAATGCGATGCGATGTGAATGACTTGATTTGTATGACTTTCGAAGCCAGTGACCTGCCTCGTCCTCATCCTGGATCTGCCGATCTCCGATATGCTGATTCGCCGATCTGTGCTCTGATCTGCATGCCATCCTCGTCAATTAACGCGATCTTACGTTAGCGTGACACGACATGCGGCTCGTGTTTGCCTTCCGGTCCCCGCTTCGTTACCACTGTTTGATTAGTCTCTAAGCTAAGAGGTCTTGCGATTAGGTGGACTTGAATGCGTCTTGAATGAATGCGCAGCGATTAGTTAGAGCATCGAAACGCAATGCAACTCGCGGCACGCGCCTCAGCTTCAGGTTCAAACTCATTCCCAATTCGCATCGCTCATCGCGCATCGCTCGTCCTCAACCTCTCTTCTCTTCTCTTCTCTTCTCCACTCACGGTTCGCTGCCGCATTTAAACACCGCTTTTTGCCTGCCAAATGTTGTGCTCGATCGTTTAATGACGAGTCTCGATGGTGGAGCAGCACAGAAAGACATAAATATGAGCGATGGCCGCGCATCGTCCCAGTGCCAGTCTGATAGCCCGTGGCACGCACGAATGCATTGTTATCGTTGTCTTAGCATATTTTCTGCCCTTTGACGGCAACTCGCCGGATCGCCTTGCTCGTCTTGTGTTGCATTGTCATCCGGGGCGATACTAACCGGAAAGTAAAGCAAAGTAAAGCTGCATTTGTTTAAAGTACCGGAAAGCGCTGCGTCCCGGTTGTGGTGTGCTTGCTTGTTGCAGACTTGTTAGATTACCTTTAATTTAAACTCCTCCCTAATATTTGTATCTTTCGCCTCCAAGTCCTACTTTCGCAAGTGGCGAAACACAGCGCACAATGCATACCTCAACACAAACAGCACACAGATGAGGCACGAGCGCGAGACAAACACGAACACGGCGACGAAGGAAATCGGCACTCGCCAGGCATCACCTTGGGCGGAAATGGAGCAACCGAGGATGGTAAGCGTGCCGATGCGATCGGGAGTCCCGACCGGCGATTGCAATTACGATTACGGGAGACGTAATTAACTACTTTGGACCTCGGGATGGTGTCGAGGTGTCAGCAATGCCGATGCTCATAGACGATCTTGGCGGTGGTCCGCATTACTTGAGAGAGACAATTGATGAATAGGCACCCCTCTCGAGTCGACAATAGCGATAAGTGCGAAGAATGAGCGAGCGATTAGTGTGCGATATCGCGTTTCTTGACATAATAATAACAAAGTTAACAAGGGCGTATCGATGCTACGTGTGCTGTATGCTCAGCTCATTGTGGTGACTGCGATTGTGATTATGGCGGTTGTGATTGCTATTGATTGCTATTGCAACCGTGTGCCTAAGCTCGAAGACGACTGACTGCACTTCGGCCGATAGCGAACTGCACGCGATCCGATCGCGAACGGGACGCGCCTGTTCGATGCTCCTTCAATCTCGATCTCAAGGATGCGTCGAGTCTGAACAGTGAAGAATGTCGCTGATAAGACGTGGCACTGGCACACTCACCACCGAGACCAACGAAACCACCGAAACCAAAAGCAATGATTACATCAACGATATGGAACAGGGCGAATAGAAAGCGAAAACGCGATTCTGCATATCGCACAGCAATTGGCAATTGGCACGATGCTCATGACTAAGACATTGAGCTTCATGACTCTAAATATCGCCGCTCTCATCCACTTTAAGGAGCAAAACGGTAGTAATAACATGAATGCGGTTTCATGTCGGCGCATGCAGGTCGAGCTAATGCAGGCACGGAGGGAAACAAAAAACTTATAAACTTAGTGGCTTCATTTCTCTCCGTCATTCTCATTCTCATTCCATTCTGGCTTCTCTCGCTTACTTCCATATCCCCACAGTTTGATATCACTTCCCTCAAGACCACTTCGATAAAGTGTCACATTTGGCTTACCTGCACACTGACACAACAGCGACAATGGCACAACGAACGAGGACGAACCGAACCGATTGGCGATAGACAGATTGAGATTGAGATCAGAGAGACGATGCTGTTCTGATGTGCTGACAATTGACGACGATACGAGTTGAGTGACTGGAAGAGAGGAGAGGGAGAGGGAAAGAGAGAGAAAGAGCACACAGAGAGAAGACGTAAATAAAATGTGCTAGAAAAACCACCTGTCAAAAAATTACGTTATAAATTATTACCGGCATGAGTGCAACAACGTAAGAAGTAGCAGGCATAGAGAACAGAGAGCAGCTTGTCGAGAGAAACAGATCCCATCTAATTTCATGTCTTTGCTCGCGATCATACCACAAACTGTCACTTAGGTTGACTATCGCTGTGTCGGATTCGCGCGTCGCCTTGAGATCGTCATTTAAGACAATAAATTTGTCTGGTTGTATGAAAATAGTGTAAAATTAGGTCAATTGTGATTCGCCTGTTGCGACAATTGGCAAGAGAGACTTTCGAAGAGAACAGCCGTGGAGCTAAGCGGTGGCAACTTGCTCGGGTGAGCGATAACGATACGAAACGAAGCAGCTGCGTGCCTTCTCTTGGTGTTTCTTACACGATAAGGCGATCTTAATGCAACCGCAAACCGCAAACCGCAAACCGAAAATCGCACAAAACGCAAACTCGTGACGTTAGTCGAGTCGCGCTCACTGCAATCTCCTTAACACTGCAACTGTGACAACGACACTAAGACGACTGAGACAATGCAATCGCGATTGTGATTGTGTTCTTTTGCCGAGCCACGATCACTCTCGATACATGTACACCGCATGTAGATACATGCGAAGGGGACAGGACGAGGAACGCGACGATTATCGAGACAACGAGGCGACGACGCGACAAGAGTAGCGAGCTGAGAGGTTCGAGCATGTATCGACTTTCGACTTGGGGCACGAGACAGTCAGTAACATAACGGGACTGGGATTCGCTCCCTCAGGCACTTATTAAGCGGCAAGATGCCGAGGTGGAGATGCAGTTACTTGGTAATTGTTATGTGATGCTCGTCGTGCGTCGTCAAGACGAGGCAACCGCAAATTAGTCGGGTTAAGTAAGCGGTTAAGAGCAAGGCGAGCGAGCGAGAAGCGGGCTCTGAGCGGGGCTTAGCGTGGATGGTAGATGGTAGATTCAGAATCGAGAAGCGTGCCGGCAGAAGAAACACGAACATGAACCACCTGCGCTGCGATATTCTAGACTCCGATTATTAAGGAGTCTGCATTCGTTCTCAACACTCGACTCGATTGCGATTTGCGATTTGCGATTCCCTTGATCTCGCGTTCGGTTCCGTTCCGTTCGGGTTGCATTCACAGTTAGCTGATGCCGTTTCATCGCAATGAGCGCTCAATTATTGCACGGCTTTATGCGCGGTGTTGTCGGGCTTATGACCTAGTTAAGAACACATTTCGCCGAATTTCTCACATTGTACACTTTATACAAACACGCCACACACCACAACCATTGACTCGCGATCGTGATTAATCAGCTCGAGACCAGCTCGAGGAAGCGACAAGAGACGAGTGGCCCGTTCAGACACGAGCGTTCGCGAAGACGGGCACCAGAACGGCACCACGGCCAGAACACAGGTCACGAGTACGAGCCCGGCATGGACACGCAATCTGGCTTGTCAGACATGGACATGGACATGGACTTACGCTGATCTCAGAGCTCACTCTTCAGATTGACAAGTGGCATGGGCATTATATTATAGAGCAAGAAGACGACGACGGGGAGCGACATACCTGGAGTGGAGTGGAGTGGAGACGAGCAGGAGCAGTTGTGATGCGAGCTGGTGATGTCGATTCCTTACGACAAATGAACGTCTTACGCGGCACGCACCTTGCAAGTTGCGTCGAACGCACGAATAGAATCTGTTGGTGTGCTGAAGACGCAGTCCTCTCTTATGCCGTCACTGCACTACACCACACTTGCAAGAATACCTAAGTAAGGATGCGATGTGACAGACTCAGAGCGGCATTGAGCATTTCGCTCTCGCTGCTGTCTTTTCTCTCAATCGGCAATCGTGCTCGTCGTCGTGCCGATCGCCTTCGCCTGATGCGTGATGCCTCGCCTCCGAGCAGAGCCCTCCCAACGCGAGTATAGAAAGAGAGTGCACTCGACACACTGTTCTTGTGACGTCCTTGCGCCGAGATACACAGCAACGACGCTCTGCCGCGATTGCGACGTCTTTTGTCTCGCGCCAATCGACATTCGCATTCACATCGCGCTGCCAAGATGATTAAAAGATTAGCGCACAACTTTAAATCGACCGACGACGCTAATAAAGCAGCGACTGGCTAGGGGGAGAATTCGAGCATTTATCGCTGTCCATCACGACGATTCGAGTTGGACGAGTCGCTTTCCTGCACGACTTCGAGCCACTGCTGGCAAGTCGCTCATCCACTCCAATTCTGGCAACTACTCCGACTTGCTGCGTGCCTTAACTCTTTACTTTCATCTCGCTTGCTTTGCTCATTACAATACTTAATTTGCATGTTAATTAATTTACATACCGAAATGGGCAAGACGAATCACAAGCCGACAATTTCACTTTATAATGAAAGTGCTCGCGATGCATTCGTTCGTTCGCTTTTCACGTTCGCCTCGCTTGACCCGCAAACCCTCGCTGCAAATGACACTATCAGTCGCTATCAATTCACAATTCGCCATCCGCAATTCGCTGTCTTCGCTGCCTGCTCACGCCTGGCCAGCTACCGACCACCGTCATCACCTCTTTTGTCTCACTTTAATTGCGATACGAAGACTTGTTTGGACTGGTGAATTGAGAAACGCGCTCCACTTGCAATGCAAACGAAACCGAATGAGAAAGTAAAACTCTCCGAGTTTCAGAGTCGCAGCTGCATATTCGAATTGCGTTCGGTTGCGAAACGTCAAACATCGACGAAAGAGAGTGAGAAGAGAACCGAAGTGAAGTGAAGTGAACCCAGAACGGCGAGTGGCACGACCGTTAAGAGAAGATGCAGACAAACAACGGTGGGATGCTGCGAAACTGAAACAGAACACTTACTGATGACGTTGGTGGCAGTCAGAGATGAGAGATGCGCCAAACTTGGCCACTCGGCACAGCACTCTGCGAAAATACTCAAATACTCTGCTATACTCTCCACACTACGATGACAACAAACAATTGGCGTCGAGCGAGCGCGTCGTTGCGTTGTTGTCGGTCGTCCAACACGTCGTCCAACTAACTGAACTTGACAGAGCTGTGCCAACAGTTTAAGAACCGTTAGCAGGACTTCTTTTCTTACGCATTTCCATTTCTCTTTCTGTTCGCTTGTCGGTCTCTGTTCGCTCTCCTCGCTCTCTCCACTCCTCGCCACGACCCTCCTCCTTGCTGCTCTCCGACAACTTGTAAGCCCCCCACTTTCAAGAAGTCCCAACGCGCGTTCAATACAGTTATGGCCGCCCCCGCTCCACGAGACCCGCAACACCCCCTCAACCCACCTGTCCTGGTCGCGCGTGCCGTGCCGCGTGCGACTGCTAAGAAGGGAATGAGAAGAGAGAGGGAATGAAGAGCATAGAGAGTGAGGACGAGACATGGAGGGAGAAGAATTGCATGTCATATTGACCAAGAGTAACCTCGCCGTGCGGTGCATGACTCACTACGATCCGCGCGACCGGAGAAAGAGAAATTATCGTGAAAGTGAGCGCGTGACGCGTGCCGAGAACGAGAACGAGAATGATGAGGAGATCGAACGGAACAGCGGGACTCGAGATCGAGCAGTTCGGTATCGGGATCGGGAACCCTTCGACGTCGAGAATGACAAGCAACAGAGACAGAGATGCCAAGTTCGCCTTGCCTGTCTTGCGGCACATGCAGGAACACAGCTACATAAATCATCGCGCAAATTGCGCGATATGCGGGTTTCAATATGTAGTTAATGACATCAGAAATGCGAATTTCATTCACCGAATGGTTCACATCAATATTCAATATTCACCGTTGACGGGCTCGACTCCGGAAGCGAAATTCGAAAGTTTTCGCTCGACTTGGCCTGGCCAGGCAGCTCAAGACGACGTGATCACTTCCTTGCGATAAATTCGCGTCGTTCAATTGTGGCCCGGGCACGTTGGCCGCGCGTGCAGCTGGCTGGGTGATTGCGTTTACCGTTAACTTTTTTTTAAATATCGCAACCCCGAGCTGCCCTTGAAAAGAAAGAATTGAGTGGCAAATAATCACTTTCTTCGAGGTCTACCTAGAGGCAGGCTGGCAATCTGGCTGCTTGTGTTGTGTTCACTCTCACTCACTCACTCTCGCCAGTCGATTGAAATGCGTCTGAACCCGGAAGTTTTCCTTTGCCGTTGCCGCGCTCACCCATAGAGGAGCGGCTGTAATGCAAGGCAAGGCGCGTAACGCGTGCCAAATGCAAAACATCTCCTCTCTCCTCTCTCTTCTCCACTCTCGCCCTTGAAAACTAACAAGAAAAGACCCTTTTTACGTTCACTTTTCCGGGTCTTCACCGTGACTATCAAAATATCGCTGTTCGCGTCGGGTATCACCTGCATACATGGCAAATAACTGCTATTTTGAAAGGCACGGACTGAATGACAGACCGCAAACAAACGGAACTCGCCACTGACAGTGGTACGTCGTGGCACGCACAACTTTCGCTGTCTCATTTCACTCTTATTTACTAATAAATGCAAAATACAGCCTTTCACTGATTGTCACTCTGACTGCAGACGATCGACAGACAGTGAGTGACAGCCGATGGCGAGGTGACGACGAACCACCGTTACGAATACGTCATTGTGATTGTGTTGCGATTCTCAACGCGAGATCTCTGCCGTAACGGAGCTCCGAAACTGCGAAAAGAAGTGCCACAAACAAGACGAAAAACGAAAAAATAGCCAATATGGAAGTGGGCTGCATTCGAGTCGTGTGTCGTTTGTCTCCTTCTCTCCCTCCTGCTGGCAACCCGCTAAGAAGTGAGAACCACAGTTGAGCACCCGCATGGTGACGCAACAATTCTTATCGATATGTTATCGTTATCGTTGTGTGTTTGGCGATCGAATGTCTGGCACTTGGAAACTTTTCACTTTTTTTCTGTATCAGATGACTGGCTGATTAGCGTAGATTCGGAGATGCTGAGATGGGGATGGGGAGTGAAGATCAGACGGGAGAGGGGAACGAGAACAATACGGTCTGTAACGGGACGAAGAAAAGAACAGGGAGAGAGTGAATGTAGTGAAAACTTGCAGAGTATGCTACCAACGCGATCGGCGGGGGAGTGAGGAGCGTGCCGCGTGCCGCGTGCTGCGTACTGCATGCCAGCCACTTTCCCTGCACGTCGTCATGACGATACGTGCCCAACGCGTGCAGATGTGCGGCGAGAATCGCGAATTTGGCGAATTTCGCAAATTGCCAAAACAAGTCTTTGAGACGGGCAGGTGGACGCCGGACCGCTATTAGAGAGAGACCGAAGAACGAGAGAAGAGAGAGGAGAGAGAACGGTGCATAAGGTCAAGGAACTTTCTCCGCTAAGGTCGAAACGACCGCAATCACCACTTGAGGAGATGCTGATCGACATGCTGGTGGTGGCCGATGGTCGAACGGTGCCTAATGCCAGTTGCTCGACGATCGCGACACGCGACCCGTGACGCGAACGAGATGGAGATCTCGGTGCGGGCACGATCACCGAATCGATGGTGATCATACCGACAATGACAATGCCAAACATTAAGAAAAGTTGATGCGTGTTTTATGTGCTCAGCGGCATTCATGCACTTGATTGTGTCTATGGCTGTGACTTGTTGCAAGAACAGAACAGAGAGACAGAGAAAGATGTTTGCTGTTTGCACAGCCTGCATGCATGGCTCCTTGCCGGGCCTCAGCACACAATCGGCATGCCAATTGCATGAAGCATTCACCTATCAAGTCACATCATTCCAGGTAGTTTAGTTTTATTTCATTCGCGATGTACGATGCACGATGCACGTCGTTTGGTACCAAGAATTGCGCACTGCACCTGTGCTTATTTTTGTGTCCCTTCTCCCTTTCTTCCCCACATGATTGCAAACTACAATCCAGAATCCAGAACGTGGAGCACCTCTTCATGATTATATCGTTTTGCTTCTGCCTTGCCTGTAATATGTGTATGATCGGTCCATCTCGCAATGCCGCACCAGAACGCGTTTTGGCCGGCGCGCCATCATCAAATTTCTATTATCTTGTATCATTCTTCAAAAAAAGCTATTAAAACCCAGCAAATAGGCAAGTAATAAGTGACTTGTAAACAACGAAAGACGCTACTTTAAGTCAACTGGTGAAATAGGAGGGAGAGGAGGCATCGCGAAATTTGCCGTGTGTCCATTACATGTTTCGGTCTAATGATCGCACGGTGTGCCGAATGTACTGACAGAGCCCAGAGACCAGAGAACAGTCACAGTCGTTCAGCTAGTGAGCCGTTCATCGTCTCTTTCTCTCTTTCTCTCTCTGCCTCTGCCTTTGCCTTATTCCGGCGACGTTTCGCAAATCGTAGAACGACGAGATCGGGGAGTTGAACGGTGACGGCGAACAATGAAGAGTGGAGATTAGAAATGAGATGCGACCAGAACGGAGCAGGACATGAGAGACAGAAGAGTCGAGAGACGATCACATCGCATTGTTTGCATGACGAATGCCATATTGGTAACATATCACCACAACACGACAGCTCACCTAACCTAACCTAACGTCGCACGTGCGGATGGCATCGATGAGACATCATCATCGCGTCACAACACAACACATCAGCAAGCTAATAGAGAAGGCAATAAATCGCATGCATGGCGGTGTATTCAACATACAGAAATGAATGAATGGTAATGTCGGTATGTGCATTGAATGTATGGCATCACTGATTCGGATTAGGCGAGCGATGAGCGATGCGGCACAGATTGACTGACAGTGAGAGTGAGACCGAGACCGAGACCGAGACCGAGACCGAGACTGAGAGTGACAACGATAAACGGCAACAAACAACACGAATCGCACAAATCGCAATCGCATCATTGCATCATTGCATCATTGCAGCGACGTTTTGCCGCGTTTGATGCTCTGCTCCATTGATTGAGCTATTAGGATAAACGCGACTACAGCTAACCAGATTGGCTGCATAATAATGGTAATTGCATTATTAATAATGATTTAATGTGTCGCGGTATATTCTTTATCGTCATGCTTACGACCATATTTCAATACAAAGTATTGCTTGGCACGCGACGAGAAAACGAGAATCGTGGAGAACGAGAAACGAGACAGGAATCGGTTGTGCAAGTTTCAATTTTTCACTGCACATTGTTACCGGCACTGCGACGTATTGCATGCGTAATTTGCTCGCGTTTTCTCTCAAATGTATGCCTGCCATGCTTCCTCTACGAATGTGCTATGCTGCCCACTCAAGAAATCGCGTTCGAGCTAATTGACGAATTTCGTGTGCCCGCCAATTTTCCGCGATCGACTCGTGTCGCGCTTCTTCCATGCACTCGAGATCGAGATTGAGATCAAGATTTATGAGTGTTGTTCTTCTCGGGACAGAGTCGCAGTCACGGTGACAAACATTCCCATTGACCGGCAGATTGTGTGTGTTTGCGGTCACAACAATTGCAAAACATTGAACCCTTTCTGTTGGAGGCTGAGGTCGCTGTCCTGAGCACACACTTCTTGTGCTTGTCCTTGCATTAGTGCAGTGACCATGCCGAGTCCATAGAATGGCCATCGAAATGAGTGTTTGGCCCACTGACCTTCAATCGACGATTGTGCACGCTTGTAATGAGTCTTAAAAGAAGGTTTAAAGCGGGCGGAACGACACAGTGACGGAGAGGATGACCAGCTGAACGACACGAAGGAACAGATGAAGTGGTCAACTGTGAACTTTGTACGGCGCGTGGAACGTGCAACGTGCAACGTCCCCTAATGAAACGCGTCGTGCTCGGTCGATCGGACGTTCGGTTCGGTTTGTTTATCTTGGTGAAAACGAAAAGAAACGGTGCGACACTTTCTTGGCGAGCACCTGCAGGCGCGATCATCGCAATCAATTGATCATGGACACAATCGGCGCAGACATGAGCACAGAGAACCGTTCACCGTTCACTAACGGGGTCTTTCCTTGCCTTTGCTCTTCCTTTCTCGACCGGACACAATGTTATTTTGCGCCAGTTCGCAGATGATTGCCATCAGCTCGCGACCAACTTTACGCTCGTGCGTCTCGTCTGGTCTCGTCTGGTCAACACGCGGCACGCGCACTTACAACCGCATGTCTCAGTCTCGGTCCTGTTTTCGTCGGGAAAAATGGAACGAGTGAAACCGAAAGGAAAGGGTCGACACTTAATGGCACGCGGCACGAGTCAATTGTGTGTGAATGTGAATCGAGAATCAGAATGAGAATCCTGTTTTTAAGAAAAGTGCGCAAATAACACGTCGACCTATTTTATTGCGGCATTTCATTGATGCGGCACGCAGCTGAGGGCGAAGCGGTCGAGACTCGCTTTTTTCGTCACAATAACATAATAAACGAAGCAGTGAGCATCGCGTCCGTTCGATGTCTGATTTTTCTCCTCTCCCCTTTATGCATAACTTGGTACGGCACTCAACCAGCAACTCGTGCCATTGAATAACGTGCCAAACAGTGCTTCCAATCCACATGCAACTCGACACTCGCCACTCGCGACAGACACTCACCACTCACTATTCTGTTCGCAATCGTTCTTCTTCGCTTTCGCACGTTTCTCCATCCTCATTCAATTCAACAAGTTGACACAGCGCTGTTTGATTTGTTTTTTAACCTCCTCCTGTAACTTTATAAGCGCAGCGATGATAAATACAGAGTGCGTTTGGCTCATGCTCAAGTTATGTGCTTGCCAACGAGGACCTGGAGGTTGATGCGCGACGAGATACGAGATGTGCGATGTATGAGACTGCCTCAGACTGGAAGCAATGCGAATTACGAACTGCTCGAGGTGCACTCAATTGCCTGTTTCACGATTCCGGTCTCGACTAGAACAACAAAGAAAGACAGAGATCGAGGAGGACCCACACTCGGATGCTTAACATATTTATTTGCAAGCAATCAGCTGGCTTTCCCTTTGTTGTCATCGCAAAGGACGCAGCGATGCAAGCTTTTCGATGCGAGATCATTTCGTTGATCAGCTCGCATCTCGCATCTGACATCTGACATCTCGCATCGCGTCGTATTTCGCATTTCGCAACTTTAGTCGCTATTTTCAGCGCGGTCGAGCAGCATCGCGCAATCACAACGCTTGCTTAACTTTACTTTTTAATCAATATTGTTGTTCATTGAACTGAGCACTGCGAAAGTTTGTCGTCGAAAGAATTTGAGCGATTTTCTGTGTACGGCCAGCGAAAATGTCGCGAGAATGTTTGGCAAGTGGAACGGAACAGCTCAGGGAAGATGAGGATGCGGATGAGGATGATGACGAGATGAGAGTAGAAAATGCAAAGGCAATAGGAATGGGAATGAGAATGAGAATGAGAATGGCAGAGAGTGACAGCAAGACAGCGATTGTCTGATTGCAGTGTCTTGACGGT
>JAGGCA010002771.1:24980-35550 GCA_022876805.1 Osperalycus tenerphagus | reverse complement strand
TAATTATGATTTTAATCAACTCACATTGAACACAACATTTATTGACAAGCACACGTTGAAAGCACTTCTATTTAATGTTGACAAGAGAATCGAATTGGTCTGCGATAGGCAATCTCGTCGTTTTCTCCCTGTTGTCAACTCCTCGACCTCCTTGCGCGCTGGATTCGGGTAGACGGTCAAATGGAAGTGAGATTCACTCCATTGCTTGAAGAGACCGTACTGGCGAATGGCGAATCGATAGCAGAATGAGGTCACGTATCCGGTCAACACGAAACTCGTGTCCCACATGATGTCATTGAGCAGGTTCGGTATCAATCCATGCGTTGCGTAACAAGTCGCGAATCCCATGACCAGTATGGAGTACACGATCACGACCACAATGATGACATATTGATTGTCTTCTTCTCTGAGCCATTCGCGCATTGTCTTCAGGTCCTTCTTTGTGATGTTCTTTAACTGGCAGGAGAAGCAGTTCTGGGTGCCGGTCGTCGTGAGGATCTGGACAAGCACGATGCGTGGTAACGCGAGGATCTTCCAATGCAGTTGCGCGGCATTGTGAGACCTTCCGCTTGGTCACCGCTTGGTCACCGCTCGGTCGCTCGTAAGACGCTTAGCCGCAAGTGCGACAGGCATTTTCTAACGGCGACACAACTGGCGAATTACAGAATTCAATCACCGATCAGAACTTGCAGTGTTCGAGTGTCGCGTGACACACTTCGAAACGTGATTGTTACAATTTACTCGCTACAAAATTTTAATCACCAGCACCAGGGTGACTAAATGAATAACAATTGTTTCAACATTCCTTCACAAAACTTGCATGCAAGTTTTAATAGCCAGCGGAGCAGGCTCTGACCTCTGGCCTCGGTCAGTGATTCCAGATTCCAAGTACATACAGAAGGTTTTACCAAAGTCAATGAAACACTCTTCACATTGTCTTATTAGGAGACCAAGAAACGAAGACAATATTCATCAAATAGCCATGCATCCAGTCTGTCAACCGGCAAACTTTCGAATTCGAAATCTGCACGATGTCCAACATATTGCCATCAGGACATGAGGTTACATTTCACAATTTGGTCGCGGTGCACAACACTGCAGAATATCGTAATTACTACTAATTAGAAATGAAAATATCAAGATTGATATGAAACTCGGTCACTCGATGTAGTCTCATCGGTTGGACGGTTGTGTTGTGTCGGGCATACGAGAACCGCTTTCCAAGAAGAGCAATGTGATTGCGAAGCTTTTTCATCGCATCCTCGAACTAGGAAGACGATCGTTTGGTCTTCGCTGGAACACTGCCAGAAGCTCGAGTCAGGGTTTTCCTTGGATAACAGGAAGCAATTGCAGATGAGAATCCACGACTTGTAGTGGTCGCCGAAAAGCAACACAAATATTTCCTCGTGAACATGTTGTAGACGACGATTTTCGCTGGCCAAAACGGGTGTGCCTTGACTCGCGCCCAGGAGATAACGTAAGGCTTGCGACACGGACGGGCGAAGACATCGCTGTTCAAGTAACAGTCGTTGCAAACTTCCATCTCGTTGAGCTCCGCCTCTGTCTTCTGAATCAAAGTGTCCGCGCCAGAGGTGATGTCCATCTCTGTCCCGTTGAAGACCGCGGAATTGTGTTTGATCCACTTGAGATTAGCGATAAAGGACTGCCGTGATCCATACAAGAACTTGTTGTTCTTTTCCTTCATTTCAGACAGTGATATGAGATGCACGATGCGGACAAAGTACTACGGATAAAGGTCTCGGTTGAGGGGCGCGTTCAGAGAGTACTGATAAGCGATCGACGAGATGACGTTGATGACGCGAACCAGCAGCTTCGACAAGTGTTTTGCGGTGCTCGTTAAATGCCCGTCAGGACCTCTTCAGCCATTAGGATGCCTCTGCACTCCGGACATAGCCTTGCATTCGCATTGACAATCGGATACCCCTGAAAGAGAGAAAGCTGTCATCAGTGTCAAAAGACGTTTTCACCCGTAACTAACCATCGCCTCGAGGCACGGCTCGTGGAAGGTCCGCGGGCATGAGACGCAAGTCTTCTTGTTGATGAAGCCGCAGTGATCGTGACACTCCCAACAGTACGAGTCCTTCTTGTTCTTCAAGTGCTCGGGATTAGGCGGCAGTTCATCGAGCAGTTGGATTTGGTCATCGCCATCTCGACCGTCACCGTTCTCCATGCTGTCGCTAACGGAGGAGAGAGATAATTGAGACTCAGAACTGACGATGAGTTAGAAAAAAGAGGAATAAATTGGGTGGACCGTGCGCGCGAATTTAGCATCTCTGGTCACGTGTCACCAAACAACCTGCGACACGAGGTTTTTGGCCAAGCGATGCATTCCAGCCAAATTAAATCACTCTTCTAATGCAATCGTCATTGACGGATTACCGCAGCATGTTGTCGAACACAAGCAGGTAACGTCTAATTCAGTCTCATGTTTCGGGCACTGAATTCATTCACGTTTTCTCGCCTAACAGCTCATCATTCACTCCACCCCTGACCAACACCGACACGACACGACAGTTCACTCCAACACCATCTCCATTTGTGTCAGCACCGCCATCACCATCATCACAACCACCACAGTCTTCAGCAAGCTCGCCGCCTTCACCTTCACCTGTAGCGACACCCAAGCCCGTCACGATCGATGACGTGCAGACCAGGAGACAGAATCTGGTCAAGGCCCAACAGGCACTCATGTGGGGCTTCATTAATGCCACTTTTGTACTCATTCTGCTCGTTGACATGTAAAGAAATACATTATATATCTATACATGTTATTCATTTCAATTTCGACTATTTCATTTCAGTCACAACGGTTCTGCGTCGCGGTATTTCAAATCGACTCTGTTCAGCAAAACGTCCTGGGCACTCGAAGTCCTGCTACTTGTATTATTCTGCGTCAATTCGTGCTACGATTTTGCATTCTATTCGTGGCCTTTCCTCTGGATGAAGCCCATCGAAGTTAGTCCCACGCATATGAAGCTGTTCGGCATCAAGGAAAACGAATTTGGTTTCAAGGTGCGATCACTGTCAACCAATGAAGATAAATCGGCGGATGTAAGCAAGCTGAGTTCATCGTCACCACCGTTCGAGATCGCGTACACAGGGACACCCCGATCACAACTCGGAGTGACGCCAAATAATTCTTCCTGGTGGTCGAGCTCTCCAAATGTGACACCGACTGGACTGATCAACACGAGTTCGCCCAATGTCAGTTTGCAAAGCTCTTCGTGGTACTATCAACGCAGCGGTCCGAATGCAGACTTGAGTGGGTTGAGTAATTCAAATGAGACATTCGCTGACCTCAGTGGCAACAGCAGTTTTCTACACAAGAGAAAGTCGGCTCGACAAAGTAGACTTGACGATTCGGTCACGAACGAGAACGCATTAGTGAAATACTTGAAAGACTACGAGGAGAAGGAAGAGAAGGTGGAACAGTTGAGAGACGCCGAACAAAAGCATCACCAATCGTCGACGACGAGCGTTTGGAGTTTTGGCACCATGTCCGATCAGGCATCACTGCGAAAGATAATTTACCAGCCAGCAATCAACACACCCAAGCTGAGCATTCCGGATCATGATGAGAGTGACTCGTCGCTGTCGCCGTCACCTAATTCAAAAGCCAGCGATGCTGTAAGACTAATTCTCGCAACCTTACGTTTCATATTCAGTGTATTTTAAATTAATTTTATCAGTTGCGCACCAAGCTGAGAATTGACGAAGGACAGATGAACGAGTGGATTGAAAACATTCGCAGGTGGATCAGCCAAACGATACTCAATCGATTGGTGTCAGAGATCGATGTCATTAATGCCAAGTTGGCGAAGGTTGGCTCTGTTGATTCGCTTATCGGAGGTGCGTTGCACTCCTGACATTTATGTTGACTAATGTTCGCTGTCATTTCCTTTACGCAGAAGTTGGACTGTCGACACTAAAACAGGTCGCTTTGCTAAAGAGAGCAGAAATTCCAACACTCGAAATGGTGCTCCCGTACTTAGAGTTGAGCGTCCATCAAGAGTATCTCGTCAGACGATTGCGAGGCTAGTAAACGATGTGCAGTTTTGTCCATCATTATTGATTTCTTATTTTTATGTCCCTATCAGATTTAGCGAAGGGTGGCTGCATGAGCGAATTTAACTGGAGCGGTGGCGGTAATTATCGAGGCAAGCTGTGGACCGAAGACTATCCGACGGACTCGGCGGTGAGACCATCAGGTTATTCTAGCGCCTTTCGACTTACTATTTTCGTGTCAATTCCCTTTCACAGTTGGTGATGCACTGCTTCTGCTGCTACATGGACTCGCGTTTACCATCTAATCCGAACTGTCCGGATGGAAAGCCGTTCACGACGCTTCATTTCAGGAAGGGCAGCATTGCAGGTAACGTGGCTTGTCCACGAGACGGTCTGCAGATTAGCTTTACGATTAGATCGACTGTTGCAGGCGTCTCGAGCGGTATCAAGAATGCGCTTCACATCATCGAGTCGAAAACATTTCCGCCTGTTTACAAGGTCCTTGTGGGTGATGACGTGTGGGATCTGCCTACTGGACGCAACAATCTGTTCTACACATTGCTCGTCCTACTACATGCGGTCAAGACGAAGCACTACGGACTACTGGAGTAAGTCTCGTTTCATTGTTGCCTCGTAACATCTCATCATTGTGTTTCTCTTTTCCAGACGCGTCAATCTCGGTCCTTCTGGTTTAAATGTTTTGTGGGTGATCCAGCCCTGCAGTCGGTCTGACTGATGGCGATGCTAATTAATTATCAGCCGATAAACTTGCCGAATTCTTACTCGAAACAAGTGTTCGTCCCGATCAGTAAACTGTAACAAATTCGAAACTTTATGCTAGAGATGCGCAAGCCTCGAAACTGAGGGTTTCACCTCCGAGACCGAGAACTCGAGACTTCAAAATCGGAGATTTTCTCAGTGTTGCCATTTCCAGCAGTTGACCTCTGGTTGACTGGATGACGGAGATGCCTCATCTTCAATATCAGCTGTAATATCATCACGAGAAGGAGATTCTTCGTCTTCACTTTGAGACATGTTGCACGTTCTTAAAAGCACATGGCGAGTGAGCATCAAAACGCATATGCAATGTGACGTGAAGAGGTCTCGAGTCTCGAGATGGCTCACTTGCGCATCTTTATGCATATAAATTTATACAAATTGCACAAGCATCGAGCTAACGATCAGCATCACCTCCAAAACAATCTCTTCATGACCACATACAAAACGCATGCGAAAAAGAAGACCAACGCCAGGAATATGAGCACCTTGTCGGTGACCTCCCGACGACCGTACTTAGTAAGGAGTTTTCTCGAATGCGCCAGGAAGTTTCCCATGGTCCTGAACTCCTGGCTCATTTCGGTGACAGTCGACGACGAGTTGACGAGCGAGTCGAGCGCCTGTTCGCTCTGCTTCACCTGAGCGGCCATCAGTCGGCTAACCGTCAGCAGGCTCTCGGTGACGGTTGCTGCTTCTCTAGTGATGGTCTCCTTGTTCGCATCTCGCGTGGCTCGACGCCGGACTCGCGACTCGTCATCATCATTACCAAAGAGTTGCCGTTTGGCCTTTTCGGCAATCACCTTCTGACTGGCCGCGATCGCCCTCCGAAGCGACACGTAATTGGTCTCCAACTGGTGTTTGTACCCATCCAGTTCTGTCAGGATGCCGTATCGGTCACTCGATCGCTCTTGCAGGCGTGCCAAGTGCTCGAATTGCTGTCAAAATAACGACACACTGTCAATTTGCTGATGGCCGTCAACACGCCATCGAGTACTCACGTCGATCGCATTTTTGTGACCGCGAATCTGCTTCGCCACGTCTCGGTTGAGTTCGTCGAGATCTTCGAATGATGTGTCACAGTTCCAAATGTCCTATGAGAAGAGCAGAAAACCATTGTCGGAATTATGTATTGAGAACAAGAAGAAGAACACGTCACCAAACCATTGACTCACCTTGATGAGCGATTTGACAGCCAGATCTCGTTTGACGGCCTCCTTCTGGAGTTGCTTCAGATCGAAATCGACATGCATTTGGGCAGAGAAAACGGCGATTATAGACTTGAGAATGGGGCAATAATATGGACGTCCATGCTGGCAGACCAAATCGACAACGTGTCATTGCAGTCAGATGTTTGTCAGTCAGTCCATCGTGCGCACCCCGCAAGATGTTTGCACTGCACGACTTCTCAAGATCTATTTTCTAACTGCTGGAGATTTGCGCAGTGCGCTATAAGATAACGATTTAATCGTCAATGAAATTGTACGAAATGCAGAATTAGATGTTGGGTCGAGAGAATTATGAGTGTTCGTTGCGCAAGTGTTCTCTCTGCGAACACTCGCAGCTGCAGTCTCACAATCGTCGCAACAGCTTTCGTTGATTCGTTGCTCGTTCCTGTGTTCCGTTCGCTTTGAGCTCACCGCCACTTCCATTCTCACTCCATTCAATATGGTTGTGTGATTTTCATACACCCATGACGCTTTCGTTTATGTTATTATTCTAATTATTTCCATCGGTTTGTTGCTGACCATTCAGTATGGTATTCGTTCTGAGTAGTGTCCTGTTCCTCGGGTTCTGTGCGTTGATCGTTCGCAGTGATGTGCTACCGACGTGCCAACCGGTCAGTGTTGATCATGAAGAAATAACACGTATGATTGGCAATTATTAATTGTGCGACATGTCGCCTTTGTTCTTGCAGCAAGACTTCACGTATGCGTTTACCGAATGCGACCAGTTTGGTGGTCGTTGGCGCGTTTCAGTTCCACTGTCACCGAGCCGATGCACTGGTGGTGCACCAAATGCACCTGAACGGGTCAATAAATGCTGTATGTTGTGCACAGAGAACAAGGATTATGTTGCATGACCACCTGCTTGACCACCTATCTTTTTGCAGACACTTCATGTGATCCCGGCCATTATTTCAACAGCACTACTCTCGAGTGCCAAAAATGCTCTCCCGGTCATTTCTCGTTAGGTGGGGGCATTAAATTTACAACGTTCAATGAGTCTACTCTGCAATCGCACGGATTTCATATCAGCGCCGAATCGTCGCACAAGGCAGAAAAGTGCACCGGTAAGACGACGAGAAGATTTGTGTTGTTGTCCGTTTCGAGCTCGCAACCTTGACATGCATTTCCGAATCCATCTATCTAGGTTGGCGAGTCGAAAACCGGATGCTGGAAGTGGTTTCCTCTGCCGACACCAAGGAAGGATGTGTTTCAACGATAACGTACACGGTGAAAATCGTTAAGAAAGGAAAACTCAAGTTCTGGTATCAATACGTCATGTCTGACGACTTATCAAATGCCATTTTATTCACCTTCCAACATCGAAACTACGAAGAAGTGTCGGAGAAGAATTTTGGCAGTTTGATTGGGGATGATTTCGAGACGAAGTTTCCACAGAGAACGAGTGATCAGACGTGGCGCACGATAGAAGTGACACTTAACAATCCAGGTAACGCCCGGCAAATGCGTGATTTGCTCGTCAATTGTCTCATAATTGGTTGTTTGGCTTGATTATTGAAGGTCTGTACGTGTTCATCTGGAAGAGCGTCACCATCGGTAACATTCATTTGGGCACTAAAGGACCCAAATACGATATGAAGAGATCGTCTTCATATTACAACAAGAATCGCGGCCTGGTGCGCATGAAGAGTATCGAAGTGAACGGCGTCGCGTACGCGTCCGAGTGCACACCTTGCGATCCTGGTACATACAGCGCTGTTCAAGGGACACAAATGTGTCTGCCGTGTGCTGCCAACACGGCCAACCCGAAAAGCGGTGCGACCGCGTGCATCGAGTGCAATTCCGATAAGGAATATGCGCCCGAGGGATCTCAGAAGTGTTCCGAGAGACCGATTTGTGGGGAGAGCGATTACTACGTCACGAAGTCGCCGTGCGTCAATGGCAAACTGACCATTGACTACCACTGGATTCAGCCCAAGCTCTGTCGGCAAGACGGCGTTGATTCGCTCCCGCGAAGTCACGAAGTCGCCTGTAACGCTACGACCCCAGAACACATGCCAAGATATTGCAACCCGGGAATGCAACGAAATGGTGATCAATGCGTCTTCTGTGATGCTGATCAGTTCAACGATGGTACTTCGGATGCTTGCCAAAAATGCCCGCCATCAACCGCGCCTCATTATGAACTTGTTTTCAACACATGGCGAGGAATCTCGAATCTGTTATCGACACAAACTGTTTTCAAAGAGCAGGTTTTTGAATCTACGGGCTCTTGGTTGATCACACCTGAGGTCGATAGTTACATTCGTACATCACCAAGTGCATTCCTGAGATCATTCCTGGTTCTGAATCTAGTCATTCCTGGTTTTCGCACACCAGCAGGCGGCAACGTATCGTTCGAATTTGAAGTGGGCTGTAAGCCTGAGGATGTGTGCCAATTGCTGTTCATTGAGTCAAAGGGCAGACAACAACTATCGAACGTTGTCGACGAGTGGACACAATCAGAAGGCGTTCAGTATTACAGACACGAAATACAACCAAACATTTCAGTGACACTGAGCTGGATCTTCATGCGAGAGCAGAATTTTCAGAGTCACGCCAAGATCTACGAGATTTCGGTGACGAACTCTCTCGTCAGTGGAGCGACCAAATGCATTCCTTGTCCGCACGGGTTGGGCGACAATTGTCTCCCGTGTCCCGCTGGTCAGTACCTGGAACCCACTACAGAAGTAGAAAACAGCAGCCAAACAGCCGTTCGCCGAAAAGGACACCACAGATATGGATCAACAGCAAACAGATGCGTGCCGTGTCCAGCGAATACGATCGCTGATCCCAACAATCCATTCCGCATTGGCCGTTATAAGTCCTGTATTCAATGCGGTCCAGGACTGATGAGCAACGTAGAACGCACGAAATGCTACAGTAACTGCAACTTGACTATCGGTGGTGATAATTTCGATTTGGGAGGCATCAAGCATTCCCTCATCATGACCAGCACTCGCCTTTTCACGTCTGTTGGCACCCAGTATTATCATTTGTTCAACATATCTCTTTGTGGTGACCAGTTGGCGACCTGCACAAACAACATTACTAGTTTTCAAGACGATGACGGTCAGCGAAGCGTTCAGTCTCACATTTGCCGTTCGACTATCGTTCCGGACGGTGATCTATCATTCTCAACGCAGTCCATCAGTTTGGGTGAGGCTGCAATATTGGAATGCAACGGAAAATCATTCAGACAATTGAGTAAGTGATTGTTTTTATCATTAGGTGACAAACTCGTGGCCATAACGCGCAACGTGTCGTACGAAAACATCAAAGTGCATTCCGAATTCCTCGACGTGGCCAGCGATGTGCATCTCTACTATGTAACCAACTCGCCAACTCAAGCTTGTCCAGCTGGTCGGTTCTTCACCCTCACACTTCGCTGTAGTCCTGAACTGGAAGAAGAGGTCGTGATCACAGCCCCGAAGCAATGTCCTTATGGCACGTGCGACGGGTGCTCGTTCCACCTGTTGATTCGCACCAAATCGGCAGCGGCTTGTCGATTATGCAAGCAGTCCGACTACGAGGTAGTGGTGGGCGAGTGCATCGATGGCCTACAGCAGCTACATTACATCAATCCACGAGGGTGCATCTTATCGGCCTCAGAGGATGCGATCGCACGTCAGAGGCCATGCTCTGTGATTCCAAAGCAGGTGCAGATCGGCATCGCGGCTGTCAGTGCGACAGGTGTCATCCTGCTCGCTATGGTACTGCACTTCTGGAAGAAGAATCGCAAACTCGAGTACAAGGTAAGATATGCTGACAGAGTCTCTACTCATATTTCTCTCCAGCCGCTCATTTCGTTCGTTTCTTGTTCGCACAAGTATTCCAAGTTGATCGAGAATGAGAAGCCCACCGAATGTTGTGTGGCGGACGACGATGAGGATGAAGAAAGGGATCACCTACGAGTGCATATAAAAAAGAACCACAACTTCGATAGCGCAGGTTATGAAACAATACAATTGACTCGACATTCGGACCCTGATGGGGATGAAGTTGTGTAGGAGAGATCTCATCACATCTTACACAGTCGTCTGATTGATTTAACTGTCAGTCCCAATTCGGTGCCTAGCCTCGTTTGTTCTCTGTTTCGTTATCACACAACTTGTGTGACACGACCCACTTTGTATATTAAACATACCTATCTATTCATAAATATGTTTCTTATCTCACTCTCATATTCAGAATTGACGTGTTGAAAATTTGACAAATCAGTCTTTAAGTAAATCAGATATCACTATCGATTCACCTATTTAATTATTACAATGCTAGCCTGACTCACTCTTACAGTAATTTTCGTTCGATCCCAGATCAGTTGCAATCGAAGCCAGACTTTTTTATTCAATCCAGGAATCGTTGTGTTCAATTCCGGACGGACGCTGAGCGGCAGACGACGCATATATTCTATTCAGAGTTCGTCCGCATAAATTGCCAAAATGAGTGTGACTGGCGACAGATCACTTCCGATTTTCATTGAACTGGACAGCGGTCAAACTGTTGGCGACCTGGCGGATATCGAGTTGAATGGTAATGTCACA
>JAGGCA010002768.1:21756-33868 GCA_022876805.1 Osperalycus tenerphagus | reverse complement strand
CGCTACACAGAAAATACTGGACTAGTTGTAATTGTGTACGCAATGTACGTTTGCAAACTTCGCGACACTCACAACGCCGATCGCCGTTAAAACAATAAACGATGTTTCTTTTTTGTTTTTCCTCGAATTGTTTCTATGTTTAACAAAGGCAACCATCAATAATGGGTTGGGCTGAAGATGAAACATCCTCGTGCTTTTCTTGTGTTGTGTTTCTCTTCTTCTTTCCACATCCCATTCTCATTCTCTTCGTCCTCCTGGAACTTGTTGCCAACTGAACATATCCATTAACAGAGATATGATTAACGTGCTTTAACTGTATGGGGAAAACAATGCCGACGAATAGAGGGAAGAAAAGACCTCGAAAAACAGGCGGGATGAGGGGAGAGGAGAACCAGAAGAATGCTGAACAGCGAGAGAGATACGAGGCGTTTTTATCGGTGCGATCAACTCAACTCAACATCGTTTCACTTCTGCCTCGCATCTCTTCATGGCTCATAGCAAACAACAATTCAAACAATGCATTACTTTTACCACATCTGTTAGACAGACCATTATTACAGAGAGTGCTAAAAAGCTGGCATTATGATAAGTGAAGGGTTTTAGGCAGAACTGAGCGCTGAAAATGTGTGATGTGTGTGCGCATCGTCAGCTACTGTTTATTTCGAGTGTTTTGTTCTCGTCACTCGTAACCAGAACCTTAATCACCGCAGTCTTTTTCGGGATGCTCGCTCGTTCTCATTATAACGGATGTCTAATGAGAATGGGCAAGAGGATGGTGAGCAGGATGGATGCTGATCCGCGCAGATTTGTGTTTTCGCATTCTCGTCTGGCTAACAACGACCTAACGAGACGCACTTGGGATCGGCACGATGGAATCACAATGATAACAATTGACGGATGCAGTAAGAATTGGCAGCTAACGAACATCGTCATCGCGAACAAAAGATTCTGGAAGTTGATATACACCGCGATTGAGCACAGCGTTGAGTTACATCCGTAAACAGACACAATATGACACGTAGGAAGACACAATTAAGCACACTCACGACGCAAGATATTCTTCTGGCGACGCATCCATTTATTCATTAGTCCCATTAATACGGAACATAATGCAAACTATGCAAATAATTGCGTCTCAAGATTCCTCCTCAGTCATTCTCATGCCAGCGTTTTCCTTGTTCGTATCGCAGCAAAAACTTCCGAATTCCTTATTATCTATGTATCTCTGAATACAATCCCACAGCATATTATTTCAAGCGACACGCCATTACACTAATTTATATGCAAATTCTTGGCCTGCTCATCGTCGGCAAACAAAATGAGACATTGTAGCGAGAGATGGTGCAGCAATAGAGATGATGATGAAGATGCAGATCGTCGAGGTTGATGTCATTAAGAAAATGGTGTGTCGCAAGCGAGAAGCGGAGAATAAGAGAGGAAAACGATCAAGACGCAGACGTGCGCGAAGGCGATAAATTAGAGAACTTTGTATGGCAAAAAAAGCGAAAAAGAGAGACAGAAAAGCAAGAACGACGAAAGCGATGCGGAAAAAAGTTTGCGAACTTTACATGGCATTGCAAGTTCGGTAAGTTATGACTTTCACTCCTAACTTGTCAACTGCTTTCACGCACGAACACATGCAGCACAGTTCAGCTTTTTTCAAACCGATTTCGTCGCGATAATAGCCATTATCTGGGCACTTCAAATCATAACAAGTGCCAGTAATTTATTGCAATTAAAATATGAACTTAACAAAAAAGTAGTCATCCGGTCACCAGAACGCGGTTGTTGAAAGTGATCGCGACAGTAACAAACTGAGAGGAACGGTGAAAAGAGGAACCAGAAAAAAAAGAATGGCGAGACTCTGTGACTGAGGCTCACTCGCCTCAGACAGTGGAAAAGAATGGACAATGATGGCAACTTGTGGAGGAGGCAGAGGAGGATGACTTAAGACAAATGTGGAATGACTTTTGCGCTGGTCGCTGAACGAAAAGCAATCATTTATGCCATTCGATGCCGTGAGAAGAGAAAAGACATTACATTTGTGTGCGCGCAGTGATAATGACAAACGGACGAGGGAGGACAGAGAAGAAGAACAGAGCACAGAGGGACACATCACGTAGTGATGTTGACGTTGTTCGCCGTTAAGACAATAGATTAGTACAAAAACGGTGCGGGAGAACGGGAATGGGACGGAGACCAGAGGAGAGAAGAGGAACAGATGCAAGACATTCGCGACCCTCCTAAAAACAAGCTAAAACAAGTGTGAGGCGAATGGAGAACACATTCGACAGCTTTTTCTTCTCGATTTCATTCTCACTCGCTTCCAACGTGGCCCACAACGGACACCAGACATCGATGGCGACGGAGAAACAAAGCACACACTGTAATGAACACGACAATGATTTAAATCGGCTTCGTGCACATCACGCATGTTGTCTATTTGTGTCAATGTGGTTTGCTAAAGTCCAGCAGTTCATAACGGCATCGAACGAACAGAGAAACGGAGACAAATAAGCGAAAAGTGTGCAACTACCTACGGTCTAGTCATATGGCGTTGATCAGGAAAATGTGAGTAGTGGCGTAATGAAGAGCATCTGTGAACAGAGCACTTTATGCGAGCCCTTGTTTGCCAAATATCTATGATCGCCATTGTCCCATTATAATGTACATTAGCAATGCAATGGTGACGTCAATTAACTGAAACACATTCGAGCTCTCGTCGCCTTTTGTTTCGTGCCGACGTTTCCTCAAAAGGTGTTCGCAAGGTTCCAATAGCGTCATGCAACTGAAGAGTGGAATGGAATCGCAAAACTTCAGGCTCGTTTCACGCCATTATTGCCTTCTTCTTTGCCCTGCGCCTGTCTTGCGCTTGTCTTTCGTTGTACACAACTTAAACAGAACCATAACAATTCCTTGATGAATTGACATTCTTTGTGCATGTCACAAACCACAGCCAGTGTCGATCTCTTCCGTTTCTGGTCAAATGACACGCAACAACTCGAGACCTCACTCGTAAAGAGTTTTGCGAATGTCGAATGAGGAATGTTTGAGATTGTTATCCCAGTTGTACAACAACATGCATATGAGGCCAACATTAATGAAGGTTTTTCCAACAGATGAAAGGATCACATTCATTACTTATCGTTAAAGCGATCCTGATAGACAGGGCATCGACAATACTGCGTCCCGTTCTTGATGGCGATGCTCGAAACTCATATCACAGTTCGTGCCAGCATCACCATCACCCGTTTAACACAATCAAGTCAGACTTGCTTAGATAATATTTATCATAAAGCGATAGACAAATGAATTAAGCTATTTTACGATCGAACAGGCCAGAGTCGAGTGGCGGCTCAAATTCGCACTTACACAATGAACGACGCGATTCATTTCTCAACTCAACACTGTTGAGTTACGTCTCAATGACAATCAAGTTCAATATGTGATGGTTAACAACACAAACAACGACCGGAAGTGTGGGATGTGGAAATTGCGACAGATGATAGTGATGTCAAACAACATCATTGTGAAGAGAAGAATGAGAGAAGACATCGATCGGCTGGCAAAGCTTCTCCAGTTTGGTATAACTGTCATCACTCGAGTCGTTAAAATTATTTGATGAACGATTATTGTTAGCATGAAATGTTAAGATAAACAGCGCGAATGTCTGGCGAACCAGTCCGGAGATGCGCGACAGTGAGATGATCAATAGAAGACGCGAAGATCAAGAAACTGAACACGAACGAGATCGTCTCATGACCGAAAGTTGAAGCTGCTGCCGAAACTTGAGATCAACACGCGACGGTTGTCGGTCGTCGTCGCCGAACCAACACAACTTGGTTTGGTTCGACCACTGAGCCTCTTGTGAGACACAACTGTGAGCGAGCGAGCGAATCGAAAGGAAAAATCTGACCGAAATAATTTGCGTTCTACTCGGCACTTAATCTCTCCCCGGTCTCATTGCATTCGCATCCATAACTCTAACGCGACCGTCGCGAATCGTTTCCCATATGATCGAGGAACACACCATCAGTGCCACGACGGTCCATTTCGTTTCCTGATTTAGTTCACCATCCACATCACGATCGCATCTCTGTGCGGAGCTGGCTCAACATTCTGGTAGGTATTCGTTTCTGTTTGCAGAAAGTTGCCATATTCGTAAAATATTAACGCTAAGCAAAGTAGTTCACTACCGTTAACTCGAGCAAATAGAAAGCAAACAAATGTAGTCAAACTTAGTGATACGTCGATTAAACATCTGTGCATAGTTCGAATGGCGAGCAAGGAATGCAATCAGGCTAAGAAGGGCAAAACACTTACGTGCTTAATTACCGATCATCCAGAACCATTGACAAGAATCGGTGATGTGCACAAGTCTGGCACGCGTACCGTTTCGTACCGTTTCCCCGCAATAAGTGAAGAATCAGCGCTGGAATGCAGACATGTCGGACACTATATCGAAGGCCATAGAAAACACAAAGAGAAGACGAGCAAAGCGTTGGCAATTCTGCAATTCTCGGGCCTCTGTTCTAGATATTCTTCTGTCTAGGATCACTACAATATGTAGGCACGTCTTTGGATGACGTCCGGCGATGACGGTGGCAATTTGGTGAGTGTGATGGTTGTGCACACAATAAGCCCAACCAGCTTGACAATTGACATCCAATGAAAAGAGTTTGCAACAAACGTTTGTCGGTGGAGCGCAGCCTCAGCGAGACATCGACGGCGAGCGGCACAATGCTGCAAAGACAACCAATCCTGACGAGAGCCAAGATGCCGTTCCGTTGTGCCGATGTCTTATTCCTGGTGCGCTACTCATGCGAGCTGCAACGAGCCTTCATCGCTATCGTGGCCATAGAACAGAGAACAGTCTTTCTGCTCGACACAACAAATGCATTGTCAAGTGGGAGAGAGTGCAAGGAGTTAGGAAAGAATCAATACGATCATGACATGTCATCGAGTAGACATGCTAACCAGGCGACGTCATGCTTAAATGCGTATTGATTAGCGCCTCATTCTAATCTTAATGACTGCGTTTTCGTACTCTCAAATGCAGAACTACACTGCACAGCTATCGTTCGATTGCGCGTAGAGACAGTCTCAAGCAAATAAACGACTCGAAATATTCGCTATGAGCGATGTTCGATGTTCGATCAGTCATGTTCGCAATAAGTGCCTGTATTCAGCATTCGCCATTCATTTTCGGTGTGCATCTCCATCCCGCATCCGATTTCCTTTATCTTTCATCGTGCGTTTGACGTCCGCATCACAGCAAACTGAATAAACTCTAATAATAGCCGAAAAACGCATTAAATGCAAAACTGACGATAGAGAAATAGGGGAAAAACGCATGACTGAAGAGTGACTGAAAATGCATGAAATGCACGTCGAGAAACAAGAAACAGACTAGCAAAAAGATGAAAGTTCATTTTTCTACTTGAAAATATTTATATGCATATAAAGAGGCGAAGATGATTGAGCATCGCACATCGCACATCGCACATCGCACATCGCACATCGCACATCGCACACTCGGCAAGCAGCTGCCTGTTAGCATTTTTTTGTCGATTTTCGCGCACATCGCCATCGCTTTTTTCATCATCATCTCAAAGTTATGTTACTTATTTTATATTCCGTCTCACGCGCCCGAGTTACATACATTCTAGCTTTTTTCAATATCTATGAGTGAACTGTTTTTCCCAAACAGAAATGTGAAATGTGTTTTAAAGAAGTGCGAAAAGTTTTAAGTTTTGTCATCTTTTTTCTCTGCACTCGAGTGCAGCTTTTTATCCACGTCTTCTAGCTTCTTCTTCTCCTTTCCTCTCCTTAATATTCCTGGCCCAAAGCCAATCGCTATGAACAAGAGGGAAAATGACTGAATTTCGCTTAACTTGTTACGATGTCGTCTCGTCACGAATGATACACAGTCAGCACGAAGCAACTAAATCATTATTGTTCTGAAATTCATTGAAGAAGAGTCGTAAATTAATCCTGACATTTTTTTGAGAGTGAGAAATCGAAATTCATTCCTTCTAAGCCGATTTCTTTCTCTTGTGTGAAAATCGTCGTCAGAATGCGTTTCACTACACTGAGTGGAATGCGAGCTCTAATTATCCGTCCGCAAGTACGACGATCGAATCAAGAATTTAATCTCGTGATCCAGAGTATGATTTAATGCCATTCTTTTGCAGCGATATTTCAAGCAGTCGCTATTCGAAAGACATGACAATTTTTTGAGTGTGTAAAGTTTCTCGAAGCTTTCTCTAGACAGGTATCTCATTAGTTTAAGGCCATCACTGAATAAAGGATATGCAACTCACACAAAAAGCGGGGAGATTACACAATGTGGCAGATTAACGAATTAAAACGAACGAGTCTTATAAAACACGAACTGGCATTCTAATTTACAGTACGAGATGCTTAGATAACACGAGGAAAAGAAAAATAATAATAATAAAACGAAAATAAACTTGTTGCTTGATTGAGATTGAGAAAGACGCACAGAGTTTGTGTGCACATCCTTGAATTGAAAACAGCCAACGAACCGCTCTCCAAGAAAAGGCTCCTTCGAGATTTTTATGTTTTAGATGACCCCATCGAGAAGCGACATGCCTTGCCTCAGAATAGTTGTGGGTTTGAGTAATTTAATGCACTTTCGAGAGATATTGGAATAATTTACGCGAAACAAGATAATGAACAAACAAACATCCAACGAGAATGGAGTGCAGAGCCCGAAACGAGAAAACTTTACCGAAATGTTTGCAGTGGCATGGATGAGGATCTGTTTCGGACTTGCGAAAACCAAAGTACTGCAAGCTCTAATCGTGTATTTCTCAGCAGAGTTGATTAAAATCAGCGTCGAGTGAAGAGCGGCATGCAGAAACACAGAACACGAAGTGGAAGTGGAATAATCAGAAAACTCAGAAATTCTTTGATATGATAATGATGAAGATGATGTATTACGACGAACGTGGTTTGAAAGCTAAATGAATATTTGCCGAAATCAGCGCGAATCGTGCATGCTGTCTTCATGCGTTGCGCAATTAATTAGTAATTTAGCCGAAACTGGAGAGCAAGCTCGACTCGGATGGTTCCTGGATACGTGAGTGCGCCAACCGCAACCGTAATTTTCGCATCAGATTCGAATACGTTAATCTGATAAGCGTGATGACAAGTTACTAGTAATTGAAATTAGGGACCGCGCTAGAGTTATGTTTGCGAAACATATTTAACGCGCATCATAATCGTTAAAAACATATTTCGGCGCGATCGCAAAGTCATTTCGACCAGACGAGAATTTGATGACATTTTCGCTCGAGAATGTGGGAAACCTTTCACCTCACCTTTCAGCAGGCTGATGACGGACTGCATCAAAACATTGGCACAGACTACTCAACATGAAGCACACACAGAAGAGTTGGAATTAATGATGATCTAGAGTCGAGATTTCGTCGAATAAGAACCGTGAAAACCGCGGAAAAGGCTCACGAAATCATATTTCTGACATTTCGCGTGTCGACTTTCTCTTCGCGCCAAGTCAAACGTTTCGCTAACTGTTTTTCAGCCATGTTCTTCGCTTACGTGCATCACTACACGAATTATAATTACATTGTAACTAATTTTAGGTTCCTACCAAACATTTTATCCACTATCTGGTGTAACTAACACGAAATAATTGCAGTCTACAAAATAACAGATCCGCCATGTCGTTCGACGAACAACCTCGAGCGCATTTTTGTTCTATTTATTTACTTGTTTCACGAAAAATGGCGACTATACAAATGCGCGACAGGGGCAGTGAAATTGCAATTAAAGTTTTGTTAACTTGAATGTTCGCATTGAAGAATGACGAAAATGGCCTGAGCCCGAGAAGACGAGCGCTGAAAATGTTGAATTGTGACAACACACTCAACTTGTGAATGAATTGCGTGGGGTGCCAAACCCGTTACAACACACAAATGGGAAGGCGAGTTAGCTTGCTAATTCAGGTAATTTGCGGTGCTTTATTGCTAAATTTACTCGTCCGGCAATAAATCTGGTGATAACATCTCTTAATTTTTATTTGGCCTGACGATGAGGACTGACTTATATGATGCGAGCTGTTGCGCAATGAATGTAATCTTCATTTGTGTCATGCTTCGTCATTTCTGTTTTTTGCCGAATTCACTCCAGGCTCGAATTTCACGGTTCTTTCGCCTCGGTTATCATAAACAGAAATGATAATCACGCATCTCGATCATGTCCCGGGAAAAGAGGAGCCTCTCGAATGAAAGGGAAATCCACATGATTGTCATAAATAGAGATGCATAACGAATAAGACACTCAGCATTCTCGTGGGTCCAAGTTCACTTTTAAGGACGGCCAAAAAAACGAGTAGCGACGCTCGGCAAAAATAATGACAACATGATAATGATCATTTTCACATGAAAAGCGGAAAATTCAGGGGGTTGGCCGAGGGCTTGCCTGTGTCGTGTTACGCAACACATTCATCATCATGCAATATTCAGATTGTGATTTGCGTGCAGATGCATTCAATCTGAAGCGAGATCTCCACATTTGGAGCCACTCGTTTTGCACGCGTGTCCAAAATCAACTTCTTTGCCTGAGTGATGTTACACCGATGTGACAAAATACGAGAAACGAGAATAAGCGAGCGTCGTACATATGAGAAAAAACTATCGAAACGCAGCCATTTCAAATTTGACAGTCGCGCTCGTAAATAGAAATGTGTCAAAAACGATGCGTTTCAAGACGCGCGCCTCTGTCACACGGATGCATCTTTTCAAGCTCAAGCAAATCACCAACAAAGTAAGGGATTAGGAAGTTGCCGGCTTATTATGGATGACGGTCTGCTAACAAACCCTTATTTAGGAAGACTTTTATGAAAAATGACTTCACTTATTCTCTCGGTACATAATTAAGGAGTGCGGCGCGGCGACGAACGCGACTCGAGATGACATGAATTGCATGAAAGTCTCTCGCGAACAGGAATGCAACTTTCTCTGCGTCTTTCCCTGCAACGATCTTACTGTGTCTCTTCTGCCATATACAGAGAAAGATCTGAACAAAACTCTCCTTTCATAATCGTCATCATTAATTTCATGTCATCTTCGTTCGCCAGTCGTTTGTTTTTTCATGAGCATCGCGAAACTTTCGCGTCAAACTCAAGCTTAATAGATTGCGTTCCGAGATCCCTTATATGATACATTAATTCAAACAAATATAAGTTTAAGGATAAGAAGAGAGAAAGAGAGAGGAAAGGAAGAGAAAAAGTAGGAAGACGAGCCATGGGCACGAGAAAAGGAAAGACGGACGGAGGAGAAAAGAGAGAAGTGAAATACCAAAGAAAAAAGGAGCGGAAAGATGAGGATGGCGAAAAATTATCAACAGAAGTTACAAAAGCGAGATATAGATAAGGAATTCAGCTAAGAAATTATGCCTGTTATTCGTTTCTCGTTGTCCTGCGCTGCAAGGATGGCTAAAATAACTTATACGGCATTACATAAGGTTCATTAAAATGAAGTCACTCTTAAGGAACGCGGAGAAAGAAAATATAAATTGCGCGCGACAAACGTCGAGCTAATTTTATGTCACTTCTTCAGGCTTTGTAACAGAAAAAGCGAAATTCAAGGTCCTAAATCATCATCATCATGATGAAGGTAACGTCCAAAAAAGGTACTGTGATTAGAATTCAACGGAAAACCGACGTATGCGGAATAATAAAATCAGCGCACTTGACAATTTAAAAGAATTAAATTTTCGGGATTTCATGAAATCTTATTCTGGTACCCTATCAGTGTCGAGAATCTCTGCTTGCCTGGATATTTTAATTGATGTCATTCAATTTGATTTTGACTGTGCACAGTATTGCAATGATGATAATTTACATTCAGGACGATGTACAAATCACATTAATTAAGACGACGGGTATTCCTGCGCTCTTCACTATTGTCACGGTCTCGGTTCATCGCCGCTTCAACATCCATAAATTAAATCATGTTTTAAGTTCGCACTAAATGCATGCCAACATGATTAGAATCAACAATTAAGTGTGCAGAGTAACGCTGTACAGAGCCCTGTCTGTTGGCCTGTATTTATCTCGAGTAAACAAAACCATTTCAATGAGAAGACGAAGGTTGATGGCTAGGAAGAGGCACTCGAAATGTTTGTCTCGTCGTTGGCCGTAAAATCACAATAAAAATGGTTACGTGAGACGTAGATTTCTAATTGAGAGCGGACCGAATCGAGTTGCTCACATTTGCTCCTTGTCGGTTCACCGAGACATTCGCATTCGGTGGGCCATTCATTAATTACCGATTAAATCACGATTGACATTTACGAGTTCGGTGATTGAACGAGGAAGAATCGCTGCCTTCAGTGTCCAGGAGGGGAGAGAACACGAAAGAGACTGACAAGCAGAGAGCCCACAACGAGTTGTGCAGTTTGTTAAGGCTGGCACTCACTTAATTTTGATTCAAATCAATTTAGTGGAGTGGCCCGAGTAGATTCTCGTGTTGAGACCAACGAAATGGATTCGATGCACTCGTCGCCACGCCGTTTAATTCATTCTGATTTTGTTTCTCGTGTTCGTGGTCTGCCAGCGATGTGATTTGATTTGGGCACCACCTTCTCGATACCTCCTCGAATTGATAGTTTGAAATTTGTTTTTCGTTTCGTGGATTTTGTTTCACGTTTCTGCTCTGGTGGCAAACTGCACTACACAGAGATACTTTGTACTAAAAACGATATCGAAAAGAAGCTGACATTTCGTTCTTCATCAATGAAAGTGTCGACGTTCGACGATATGAATAACGAGCTCGCTAAAATGAGTAGCATCGCAATGAAAGCCATGCGGTGCAACTCTGGGTTCATGGCAGACTTGGCGAAATCAGAACAGAACGAATTTCACATAACACGTCATCAACAAGGTTAGAGATGAAAATGAAGATGAGGGAACAGGAGTAAAGTGGCTGCGAGTTCGCGATACGTGAGACAAAGTCAACGCTTAACGATACTGGCGCGACGATGATGATCGTGGTGGTGATGGCCGTGGGTTGAGATGGGGAGCGGACGGCGATCATCATCATCATCATCGGAATAAGATAGGAGCATGCATGTGTAATGCGGATGCGGATGAGGATGGGAAACGCACGTCAACTGAAATTTGTATCTATACTAAGAAGCGAATGATGATGAGGATCGCGCGATGAATACCATACGAAATGTGGGAGAATATGAAAATGTCCAAGAAAGCGCCGCGCCTCTCATAGGGAACGTGTGCACGCATTTGCAGACAGACCGAAAGATTAGCTAGTGCATAACGCGTGCCGAGTCGTCAATCGTGGCTTGACATTAAATGTTAGCGTTCACGTTGTTTATAGATTGCGAAATGGTATCGAGTTTGTCTTCCATATAGCCGCATTTTCTTCTTCTTCTCATCGCCGATCGCGCATAACCCAAACAGACGTAATGCCAATGCACGGACGATATAACTGAGTTACTGAATACATATGGAATCCACTTTGGTTCTACTAGTTCTCATTACCAAGTGCTCTGCAAATTCGAGACATTCTCGAAGACTAGAAAACCAGAACGTCAACTCGCTATCGGCGCGCACTATCATTCAGCGTGATCTTGCATCGCATGCAAAAAGGAAGTTCAGCAGATACATGACAGAAACGATACCCGGAAGAATACAGGCAGAAATATCAGTTGAATTTTTCACAGATGGTTCAATTATGTGCTGTACGTCTACAGCTATGTCGCAGTGTTCTTGTCGTTTCTGTGAGATGACCAGTGAGAATACAAGAGGAAGTGAACAGAAGATAGTCAAACGAATGTCATAAATGCGTATCACTCATCGCATGTATTCTGACAAAATTCATCCAATTTGCACACAACAAATTCCAGACACTTACGAATACAAACCGTGTGAAGTCATTCAGTGGTAACGCGAGACCACGAATTGGTTTCAAGGATCGCAAGCATGTATAAAACATGCACTTCCTGGTGGCTCATTACTTCGCCTTTGTGCCAGTGCGAGTGATCGAAACTCGACTGATCGATGATTTTCGGAGCATTGGCAATCATTGGTGGCTTCGTGGTTGGA
>JAGGCA010002755.1:39875-52669 GCA_022876805.1 Osperalycus tenerphagus | reverse complement strand
GGTAAACGGCCAATTTTGAAATTACCGCGGATTTTCAATTAGAGATAGTGGGATTAGAAATAATGGGATTAGAGATAATGGGGTTAGAATAGTGGGAAGACACCGTCCAAGATTACCATATGTGATGCAGTTTGGTCATTACTAATTGGGTCTCCAAGTTAGAAGTTATAATTATATTTCCAATCACAGTCGGAGTGATTGAAATTTTTTAGCGCGAGCTGCTATCAGCAATTTTCGAGTTAATCCACTGACGTCTGCTGATCATTCTGCCTTAGATGACTAGATGTCCAGTCTGAACTTGAGTGAAAGACAGTTATTCGAAACAGGAGAGAGATTTCGTCGTTTTCAAAAATTCATGACTCTTTCTAGAGGTTTTAAAATGCCCATCAATTTCTTCTTGGCTCTAATGGCATGAGGTGAACAGTTGGGACCTGTACGTAGCTAAAACTACTGTGTAGTAGTGGTTGACATATAAAATGCACTTGCATTGTGCCAGTGAATGCATGGTCCATCCATGTGTGCTCACGATCGAGGTCAGAGAATTCTCAGTGGGAGACTGCAAATCTGACCGCTACAAAGTGGACTATTCAAGTTTAGATTGGCCATCGGAACTGTCATTTCCAAGACAGACCAGCATCCACACACAGGGTCTCCGTTGGGTCTCCGTTGGCATCGCGCATGTTGTTCGTTCATTGTTTACCCTCAGGCCCCGTCTCGTCAGCTGCCTCCCCTCTTTATGCGGAGACTGTCAGAGAGTGAACGCCGCTATAATACATCGAGGGAGAGAAGCACAGATATTTCGCTTTCCAGATCTACATATCATAACCAGATAACTCGAACTTGGCAGGCTAGAAAAATGGGACATGAGCTGATAAGCAGCTTGACTATCGATACGAAATATTTGCGCGCATAAGTTGCGTTAGGTAATGAAACAAGCAGGCATATGAGTAGAGTGCGCACGTCTCGAGACGTACACACGACGTACACGCTAGAGATGGGTAACGGAGACGTCTCGAGACGTGCGCATCTCTACACGTGAGCAAGAGACGATGTATCGACAGCTAGAATTTATTCTGAACTAACAACAGTTTAACTGAAAAAATATGTAGAATTCAAGACATTATCCAGCATAAACATTCCCTTTCTCGGAACCTTTCTCAACACCTCCAGCGAAACGTTTCTGACATTTTCACTCTTTTCCTTGAGCAACTCGCCATACCGCTGAACAAATTGATTTGACAGGTCCTCGAGTATTGGGCGCGAATGAAGTGCCACGAACTGTTGGCGACAAACCCTGTTCATGACTTCGACAGAGCTCGGATGCGTCCAGTAGCAGTCATGGACGGAGACGAAAGTGATGCCTTGACGCTGACAAAAGAGCGACGTCAGCATCATGTGCGACGAGTCCAGCGAGTGGATGAAGTTCGGGGGAAATGCATTCTTCTGCTTCAACGTGTTTGGTCTCCTGCACATCAACAACGGAGCAATGAAATGCTACGAAAGCACGCACAATTCTATGCTCGACTTACTGATACATATCATGCGGATTGGTGATAGGAGACGAGTCTGAGTTCTGCACGGATAAGAGCGTTATGTTAATTGACTGGCTCGTGAGTGATGGTGATAACTGCCGCAAAAAAAATTCTTACCGAGAGAAACTCGAATTTTTGTGTTGTAGACTTGTGGTAAGGCTGAATAACGGGGAAACCGAGAGGAGTGACCCACTGCACAGGTTTTCCGCAGATGTTAGAGATAACTCGAGCGCAGTCAACAAACCAATCTTGAATGTCGCGAGTCGCCGTAAACATCTCACCAATAGATTTGAATGTCTTCTTCATGACGTAAAGCGAGCCATCCCACAGGCGATCCTCCGGATAGCCATCGAGTTCTTTGAGTTGCTTCAAGATCTGTAACCGTGCACCATACCTCGTGACACCATAGACGACAGTCATGACAGTCTGCTTGACAACTTTGCGCTTAATGTGGTTCTCCAGTACTTTCGCAACTAACATTCCGTCAACCGCGTCTTTCTCGCGCTCTCTTTCGACCAACGCAGCCACACCGCTGTACACATCTTGCGGACATTCGGCCGGTTCAAGGTTCACAGATTCTGCACCAGGTTGATCCCGGCCAAGAGCTGCGTAATGCTGTAGACCATTACAAGACCCGTCTTGGTGCACAGGGAAGTGACAGATGTATTCGCTTGGATTTGTATGTCGCGTGGCATTGGCAACTTCTATACAACAGGCCAGTGTTTGCCACGGTTCATCGCTCTGCATCCACCATCTTTCACCATCGAACGGTCGATCGGCGGAGTCGAGTATTTTTGGCATTATTTCGTTCGCATATCCAAGTCTTTCGGCAACGGGAGCGCGTTTCTTCAAGCCTGTCAAATTGACAAGATGTATCTTGAGCCAATCGAGTCCGTTCGATCCTAGAGGGGTTCCTTTTGCAAACATGAGCATTGCGCGTGCGAAATCGGAGCCTAAATGATTGAAATGTGGAGGGACGGGATAGGCACGACCACGAAAGTCCATGTTGTGCGCAAACCAAAACACCCGGTCTCGAAACTGAACAACACACAAGAAGCCAATCAAATATAAGAATTACTTTTGATAACTTTCTTGAGTGCTTACGTGATTCGCTATTGACAACTTGTAGAGACAGTCACACCACAAACTGTACATTTCTTTGCGCTTCTGCTTCATTTTGCTACGTTCACGAAATGCTTTGATCTTTGCAGGCTTCGGCAGTTCGTTGATTCTGTTAGTAACAAATTTCCACGATTTAAAACATCGACGATATAACGACAGTTTCTACTCACGATGACAGTTTCGGTAGTTCCGGTAAAGCAGATTCAGATAGCGGGATGTCGAGCGCTTCGTTTCCTCCATTTCGAAATACTTCAATGAGTAAGTCGAGAACCTGCCACGATAAAGGAATTACATAATTCTGGTCGCCAGTCACATTTCAACTCATTACCCTCTTATTCACAATCCACGGACATAGGCTTAGAGCATTAAGTGAATCGAAACTCGGATACAAATCCTGCACTGATGTCTTTCGAAGAAGCTCGATTTGTTGAACAGCCAAGTCGGACTGGCGCACAAAATCGGTTTTCGTGAGCAAATAACCGCCGAAGTGAACGGCCATCCAAGGCAACGGTGGACACGCCATTGGCAAAAGGGACGCATCAAACTTTAACTCCTCGATACACGCATTCTGGTAAAACGAGACAAATGCAGGATGCGATCGAAATTCTTCTTTGAACTTGTGACTCGATGCTATCTGGATGTAAGCCGTGTAGAAAGCAGGTATCAGTCGCCCAGGCTTCGAACTGCTTTGCACGTAAACATTAAACTTGACTTCGCGTAGAATCAGATCGTACATGAAACGACCAACAGCGACTAGAATCTGATGCGGCCAGATTTTATCTTGAATGCTGTTTCTGATGGAGTTATTTCCCGTTTCGGCCGCTATCTTCTGTAGGTATTCACGCGAATTGTATTTCGATATCAAACGAGTATCGCGCACGTAATTTACATAATGATCGTAGAGAGCTTGCTGTTCTTCAGCGAGGCCTTCTTGTTCCATCGATTTTCTCAAATACTTGTTCATTATTTTCGTACCCAGAATGTGACAGAGAGCGGGCGTCGATAAGCTGTATGATTCGCTCGTCGATCGCAGTTCGATCTCATCAATCATCGCTTCGACATAATCCTCCGGTTTCAATGCACACAAATACGGGTGAATATTAATTTTGTTGACATTGGCAAACTGATATTGCGTTGCTTGAACTCCTTCCTTGAATGCCTTCGTCAAATCTACTCTCCATTCGGCGACGTATCGTCGCCACTGAGAACGCAAATACTCCAAACGGCTCTTCGCGGTACTAGTTTGCGCCACTGATTTGACAACCACTTTTCCATCATTCTCAATTGCTTTCTGCTGTTCGACCCACAGGTGTAGTCGAGTCAAATCAACCCCTTGAAGAGGGTTATACTCTTTGGGTTTCGTCTCAGATAACGGCTCGAGTAAATTACACGCGTATTCACAGGTGTACTCGCAAGACCGCGGTATGAAACTCGAATGAATCTTCCGAACAAGACTCGTAACGGCACTTTTCTCAGCAGCACTCAACTGACTTTCGAAGAACAAACCATCCTTGTCCAACTTGGCCGCATTCATTTCACCGAGCAGTTTGCGTACCGCTCTGAGATCGGGCTCACCGTCTTTCTTCGCGAAAGCCAACAAGATATAAGCGAATGTCTGCATGTTGGGAGCGACGCTGGCCTGTGACATGAGTGACTTGATTTCGAGGACATGATGTAGTGCACCCATTCTCGCCCATCCCTTAATCACCATGTTGTAGTGATCGACATCGACGATGTCGTGACCTGATTCTAACTTTCGCGATTTTGACTTGTACCAGAGAAGAGAGTTGTAAGAGCGACTCATAAGACCAGAATCGATGCAAACGTTCAAGTAGGACCGAAGTGCCGTCTTCTCGCTCGTCCTTCTTCTCTCAGACTGGATCGCGTTCAGTTGCTCGCGCAAGGCTTCTTCTTTCTGTTTTCGCCGCTCTTCGAATCTCGTCAACACACGTTGCTTGAAGGTAGTAAACTTCACATTGCTATTACTGTCTTTAGGAACCACTTCATGATGACTGCTCTCCAACTGACCAGAGAGGGTAGTTTCTGGCACGGCAATACTAGTTGATCGGGCAACAACGTTTTTCTTGGCAAATTCTTTCTCCTTCTTGTCCAACAACCTCAGCAGCGCCGTGTATGGTTTTGGTCGGAACTTGTGCAGGTTGGTCTTGTTGGCAGGCGATGTGATCAAGTGAGGTCTTGTCGGGATCGTGTTGGACGACATGAACATGATCTGGTAAGCGATCAGCCTGAGACGATTGGCGCGGCAAAGCGAACGGCACTGCATCGACATCTTCGGCTTCTGCTCGTTTGTGCCACTGGCTCACGATGCCGATCGAATTGATAGACTACATCACCAACTGTTCCCGAAAAGAATTTCTTCGTTTCTTCGACCTGGAGGTCACACTTTCACTCTGATCGCGCACATGGTCGATTTTCTGCAGTGTCGCCGCCACGCGACAGGGACGCGAAACTGTGACCAGGACCCGAAAATGGCTGCTTCGAAAATTTCACAAATTATCACCAAGTTACCGCAATTAACTCCGGGTAAGTAAATCACTCTGTCGTCAGTAGAATCAAATTTGAGATCGCTCATACTTCATCATCGTTCTGTATTCAGTTGTCAAGTCGAAGACGGCCACATTCATGCGATATGCACGTGTTGAGTTGGTGCCACCCAACCCAACCGAAATCCCGCAAATAGTTTCTGGGTTCTCAAATATAATTCGCGGTGCGAGGACGGGTGCATGGAGGAAACTGACCGTCAGGGAGGCCTGGCTCAATACTCTGGTCACTGTCGAAGTGGTGTGCTGGTTCTTCGTCGGCGAGTGTATTGGGAAACGGTCGCTGATCGCCTACAGAGTCTAGCGTCAAGATAATTGTAGTTTCGAATTTTCGTGCCTCGGCATCTGTCTAGTGGTAATTCGAGTCAAATTGTCGATTCATGGCGCACGCAGACAAACTAGATTAAGAGATGGTGCGTTTGTAAGGTAATAATCATGTTTTGCCACTAACAGAGTTGTCACTTCAGCGAACACGATTCCGGCCTGAATTAATTTCCGAAACGAAATTATGAATTGTTTGGATGGAGTTGTTTCGAGTAAAAATATCTGGAACTAATCGATAAACTTTAATCATTGTTACGTATATTTCGCCATGCTTGGAGGTTTACAATGTTGCGCTTCTCACGATCAGTTGCAATTAGCCATCGTTCTCCTGAACTCAGTCAGTACTCGTTCATAGTCCGGTGCATCGACATCAACCAGAACTTCGTTCTTCTCATCTGCAGTATTTCGCACTTGCTGATAATCAGAATGATTATTGTTGTTGGTGGTGCTGCTATTCTGATGATTTAGGAACGACAAGTTGAGAGGACACGGCAGCATTTCTTGCATTACGGAGTGGTGAACAACCAGAGACGCGAGATTTGAAAACTCTTTGGTGAAACCCTAAAGAACGAAAAGTTGTACGAAGTTCGAACCTTAAATCCTTGGACAACATGATTTAGTTAATATCTTACTTTAATTTTCAAATTTCCATTCGCTGTTCGCTGAATCAGGTAGTGAGCGATTCCGGACATATGGTAATCGTTCGGTACTCTGAGAGTCAGCGCCAGACCAGGTTGTGTACTCGATTCCCTGACCAAGAAAGTGCCAGTTTGTTGATGTTGGAGCAGCTCGACCGCTTCCTCTCTCGACACTGGTCCGCGATACCAAACTGGACACGTCTGGCCATCAGTCTCGCACAGAGAATCGTTGCGAAGTGGTGGCATCGGCGGAACGCATCCGGAGGAATACACCAACGATGTCGATGACGTTGCTGGTATGGTGCTCATCGTGTACAAGTCGTTCTCTCGCACCAGAACTCGATCCTGATAATTAACGGAAATGGAACCATCGCCTTTGTTGACGAAACTGACCACTGGTGAACTCGTTGACCTGAGCGCTTCGTAGAGACTGGACTCCTGGGATGATTGAAGTTGTGGCCAGATTTTCGTGCTGTGCTTGGGTGGTATGAGGAAGTCGCTTTTGTAGAGATCGACGTCCCGCGAGATGATTTTGCGTTGCTTTGATCTTCGCCAAGATAAAAGCTGCTGAAACAGCTTCATGCTGGTGGAAACGTTCGATGACGGTTCGCACTGATTTGTGCACGAGTAAAGCGACTTGATCGAGTGGCCAGACCCGTAACTGTCGTTCACTTTCTCAGATATAGTCAACATTTCGAATTGGGGAAAATGACGATTAACCTTTAGCTGACAGGAAACGATGTCACTTGATTCGGAAAGACAAAGCGAGTGCTGTTCACTGTTCACTGTTCACTGTTCACTGTGTTCACTTCTCAACTTCTCGACTTCTCGCTCTCGACCTGCACACCTTGTCCCGTAAGATTTCGGCGACCCCCAGCAAGCATCCCCTGCTGAGAAATGCTTTAATCTGTGCCTGTTTTGTGCGAGAGGTATGTGAGAGGTATGCATGGAGGCCAATCGCATGTGTTCAGGTGAATGCCACAAGCTCCAGAACTCAATGCACCAAACAGCCACTGCCCAGAGGCTTGTTCGCCAAGACAAATGCTAAGCGTGAAACTGATACCATCAATGGAAAGGATAGCCTTTCGAACACCGTGCACATTTTTCTGCATTATATCTATACATCTGGACTCGCCATGGTCTACGAAGACCGTTTCTGTAAGTCCCGGTCGCCGGAAGCCAAAGATCACGGAGGTTAGACTATCAGAACTTTTTCATTTTTCCATTGATGTTCTTATGGAGAAGTACGGAGGAGACCGCCGGAATCGCTCAAGTTGGGTTAGGTTGAGTTGGGTTGGGTTATGATCGGCGGCACGCTCCTACACTGTTTTCTTGGTTAGAATATCAGTGGCACAAAATGGGCGCAAAAACCCGTCGATTTTTAGCATAAAATGAAAATAATGTTTAATGCGCCGTCTTGCAGGCGCTGCACCGACGAGGCGAGAAATTTTCGTTGCAAAAATCGCGCGCTGGCTGCAATTGGAATCGCAGTACTACCGGGCCGGTAGGTTGTCGGCCAGTATGGTGGTAGTGAAACGCGATTCGTCTGCAAAAGCAGATCGCGAACGACAAGAGGCCCTGAAGAAGGTGGGGACGGCGTTGTGGAATGATGGCAAGCCATCTGATGTCGGGGTCAAGGTGACAGTGATGACGGACGACAGTCCGCTACGAAACGTCAACGTGAAGACGCGCAGATTGACGGGCATGATTAGCTTGGAACCCGGTGGCAAGAAGGCTATTTCGAAGACAGGGATAGGCGTGTGGACACGATTCACGGTGCTCTGTGGCCAAGCCACGGTGATGGTCAATGGTGGTCGTCGCCCTTTCGAGGAGCAGAGCGGCTCCGTCATTGCCGTGCCTCCACTCTGGAAGTACGCTATTGAGAATCGCAAGCACGAGAAATGCTACTTGATGTTCGAGTTGATGGAAAGCGAATAACTATCGCAGGTTTCACACAGAATCCGATCCGCATTTGGTATAGAACCTGATCATAATTAATTTGTATTGAATGAAAGCGGCCTAGTTGGCTGTTATTAGGAACTTAATTTGATGTATGAATTATTGTTGAATAATAAGCAAAAGCTTGTATGTGAGACCTGAACTTGTTATGTTTACTTCATTTATGGGATGTATCATTCATTCAGATTTGTAACTCATTCAAATGAAGTTATGATCCGAGTCAACCATAATCGATGACGTCTCAGAATAAACGAAACAGCTTATGAACACGACCGAATGAAATTACGTGAGATAGTTAATCTCTCGGAGCTAGAACTCAGTTTATTTCCAAATCATTTTGACACAAGCAGCAGAATTTGAATCAATTTGGACGGAATGTGGAGAACTAAGAAAACTGATGTCTTGATTGACTTGGGACTTGGGGCCTGGCTCGTGATGACCGGGATCGGGACCGCGATCGTCTTTTCCGATCATCGCGTCGATGCCTGGACTTATCCCTGCTAGAACTCCTCTCTCGTCTCTTTGCTTGATGTCTATCGGACCGCGATCGTCTTTCCGGATCACTGCGTCGATGCCTGGATCTATCCCTGCTAGAACTTCTGTCTCGTCTTTTTGCTTGATGTCTATCAGACTCGCGACGATCTCGATCTGTTCTCGAGTCCCTCTCTGACCGCATCGGCACTCTCTGGTGATCGTCTTCATAGACGAAATCATACTTCCTGTCATATCGCATTCCCAGCGCACTCTTCTTGATCGCGTATTTCTGCTTTTCTTTATCGTCGGGTACATCAAAGTATTCGATACCTCTTCCTTTCCCTTTCCATCTCATTTTGGACACCGACTGACTAAAGTCGACATGAATGCGTCGATCATCAATGAGCACGTTATCCATCTTGAAATACGCCTTCTCGCAATCTGCCTTGTTCTCAAACTCGATGAACGCGTACTGAAGAGACTCGCCCGTCTTATTATCGCGAATCACTTCACAACTCTTGATCGTGCCGAACCGCGAGAATATAACTTCGAGATCTTCTTCTTGAGTAACTGGATTCAGTTTGCAAACGAAGAGCACGTTTTCCGGCGGTGCGACCTCCGCTTCGGGAATGTCACCAATCATCTCCAGAATCGTTGCTCGCGCTTTCGCTTCCTTGTCCTTGATGTCTTCTTCAATCTCCTCCATCGTCTTCCCCTGACTGTCATTGATGTCTTCCGCAATACCAATTCGGTCACTTGCCAGTAGCTCTTCAGACGGTTCGGGAGATCGATCGGCAAACGTCAAGCCGGCAGGATCCGGAAATGGATCGTCCAGAATAACCGTGTGCGTGATGCATACATCTTGATACGGGCGATTCTGTTCATCACAAATCATCTCGTTAAGCTTGTGAAGCGTCTCGAATCCTTCGACAACTTCGCCGAAAACGGTGTGCATTTGCGTGTCCAGATAGTCGAGGTCTTCGGCGAGCGTGATGAAGAACTGCGATCCGTGCATGTTCTCGCCGTTGTTGATCATGGAAATCGCACCCAACTTGCGATGCTTAATACGCGGCTTCACCTCCGCTTCGAAGAATCTGGCCTGCTGACCATACAGATGCAGAAACAGGGAATCACCTCCGCGACCAGTGGCAGTCGGGTCACCACAGCGCGCGATGAAATCCTTTTCGATGTCGAAGAACATGTTGAAGTTGTAGTATTTCATCTTGCAGAGCTTGATGAAGTTGAGACACGCGCGAGGACGCTCATCGATGTAGAGATCGACGGTGAAGTCGCCGAGCGTCGTTTCAATAACGACAGACATCGGTGATAAATTAAATTTCGATTTGATCCTGATGGTAGTCTCGTGATTGCGACGGTTCGATTAGACGCATCGCTACCAGGTGGCGCTCGAAGCATCGCTACGAGATGGCGCTCGAGTCGCTCATTAACGAGAAAAGCACGTAAACAAAGAGGTGAATGAGTGGGTCGTCGGCCTCCTTATTGTCCTGCTAGTGTTCCATGGCTTCATTTGGTTGACCACCACTCACGATATCATGCCGCCAACGTCAGACGAACTGTGGGGTCACCACCTGATGCCCGACACACTCGAGGTGGATGTTCTCATGCCGAACGGGACTATTATCAAAGTCCATTGCAGTCGGGAAGACACGCTCGATGATATCAAAGACATTCTCTGGCAGCAGGCGAGGAAGAATGTCCTGTTTCGATTACTGGCCGAGCCGTCAGCTTACATCTTTGTCGCTGTCACGCAGGATTCCAAACTCGAAGAGTTCTACGACGTGTCGCGACGACTTTGTGACTTGCACCTCTTCGAACCGTTACTGAAGCTCGCTGAGCCTAAAGGTAATAAGGAAGAGAAAATCCTTGATGCCGAGATCAGCACGGCCATCGGGACGAATATCAGCGAGCTAAACAAGTTGAAAGACCCGGAAGTGCTCGATTTTCGTCGCACTCCACTGGACCAGGCGCCAATGAACATGACCGCTGCGCTACTGGAGAGCAAACAAGCCATCGCGTCCTGGAACGTCGACAGCTTGTTCAAGGTCCGAGTTGCGTCAGCCACCTATGTCAATGTACGAGATGTCGATAAAGTCTTTGTGAAAATCGGCATTTATCATGGACTCGAAGCGTTGTGCCAGCCACGCGAAACCCGTCACGTTGTGCCTTCCAATCCAAAGGTTTTCATATAAATATGCCCATTTTCACAATATGAAATTTTAATTCAATGCCTTCCCCTTTCAAAGTGGGACGAGTGGGTTGAGTTTGGCGACCTTCACGTCTGCGACATCCCCAGAAGTGCCCGAATTTGTCTTTCGCTCTGCTCTGTCATTAGCCGTAAGCGACGCACTGAAACCGATCATTGTGCCATTTCCTGGGTCAACATTTCCCTTTTCGACTATCGGAACTTCATGCTCAGCGATCGAATCAGCGTCAATTTGTGGCCGGCAGCCAAGACTCAAGATGAGCTTTTGAATCCATTCGGGATGCTCGGCAGCAATCCGAACGTCGAGTCCACTTGTCTGCAACTGGAATTCGAGCGCTTTTTCTCGCCTGTGGTATTTCCAGCAGACCCACAGATCGAATGGCATGGTGATTTTATTGCCAAAAATGTAGAGGAGAAGAAATTTCCTGCATTTAGTTCCGATGTCGGGACCCGAAACGGTGCGCGATATCAAATTAGTGAAGAAGTGAGCGAAGACAAATTGAACCAGTTGAACGAAATCATCGCGCGCGATCCGCTGTCGGAGATGTCCGAACAGGACAAGGACCTGGTTTGGCGACTGCGGAATACATGCTTGTCAATTCCCGATTCACTTCCGAAGCTGCTGGATGCGGTGAAGTGGAACAACCACGACGAAGTTAGTCAGTTGTATATACTGCTGTCGAAATGGCAGCCAGTCAACATCGAAACGGCGTTGGGGTTGCTCGACTGCAAGTGTGTCGATCCATCAGTGAGGTCGCACGCTGTTGAGTGGCTGGACGCAAAGCTCGATGACAACCGTCTCTCGCTTTATCTCCTGCAGCTGGTCCAAGTGCTCAAATACGAGCCATACTACAATAACGAGCTTACAGATTTTCTCTTAAGGCGTGCCCTTCACAACCGCAACATCGGCCACTTCTTTTTTTGGCACTTGAAGGCAGAAGTCGATGATGTGCTTGTCCGCCGACGGTTCCTGTTGCTGCTCGAAAAATACCTTAGAAATGTGAGAGTGGATATCCGTCGAACCGTAATGAAACAAGTGGAAGCGTTGGAGAAGTTAACGAAACTGACCGATGTGCTCAAGGAGCGTAAGGATGAAACCCAGAAGGAGCGAATGCGATTCCTAGTCAAACAAGTGCAGCAGGATGACTTCATGGAAACTCTTCAGCACTTTCCTAGTCCGCTGAATTGCAACTTCACTTTGGGCGATCTGATAGTCGATGAATGCCGAATTATGGACTCAGCAAAGAGACCTCTCTGGTTTGTCTGGTCGAATCCAGAATGTACTAAAGAATGTCCGCACAACACTCACGCAATTATTTTCAAGAAAGGAGATGATTTGCGCCAGGATATGCTCACTCTGCAAGTGATCCGCATCGTCGATTCGATTTGGCAACAAGAAGGACTCGATTTGCCAATGTTGCCGTACATCTGCTTGGCAACCGGTAAACAGGTGGGCATGATAGAAGTGGTTCGTAGCGCCAAGACGGTGATGAGTATTCAGCGTACCGGTGGAAGAATGGCCGCGTTCCAGGTGGATTCCACGCAACTGAATCGTTGGATCAAAGAGCACAACAAGAATAATTACCATTCGGCTGTCTCGAGGTTTACTCGATCGTGTGCCGGGTATTGTGTCGCAACATTTATTCTGGGAATCGGTGACAGAAATCCCGACAATATCATGGTGAACGAAGATGGACAGATATTTCATATTGATTTCGGGCACTTTTTAGGACATTTCAAGAAAAAGTTCGGCATCAACCGCGAGCGGGTCCCTTTTGTGTTGACTGAAGATTTCCTCTACGTAATTTCAAAAGGTGCCGAAAATCCACGAAAGAGCAAAGAGTTTCAAAAGTAAGTCAGCTATAATGCATCATGATTTAGAACTTTTTTAGTACCTGGTCTTATTTTTTAAACCAGATTCCAAGAGATGTGCGGCAAAGCGTATTTGGCGTTACGCAAG